>PVJD01009415.1:0-62936 GCA_004026545.1 Mormoops blainvillei
GGGAATGAAGCTCAACCTCTTGAATAACATTCAAACCCCCAGGCGCAGGGTCCCGTGGATCAGAGCCTGCACTTTTGACAAACTTAGTCAAGTCTCAGAGACCAGAAGCGAGATGGTTTGTGACATGTTTGCTTCCCAAACACTAGGGTAGATTTTTACTAAAGAGTGGTACATCAAATGGTATATGTTTCTTTAAAAATGTAATAAATACATTTTGAAGAAAAGGGAAAAAAGAAAAATCTTTGCCTCCCAGAACCAGGTATTTCAGTGCCATCTTCAGACGAGGGGAGGTGGGATGCTGGGTGATTAAAACGGAATAACATGGCGTCCCAGCCAGCCTGTGCGCCGGCCCTCTGCCCACGGCGTCCCCTGTCCTCCTCACGAGAGCCCTTCCAGGGAGGCAACGTCGCTCCCATCAGACGGGTCAGACACTGACGGTCAGCGAGGTGGGAAAGTCGGCCCACTTGTGCAGGGCTCGTTTGCTCTGTTTCCGCCTTTGTCCAGACCCAAGCTGTCAGCGCTTGAGACTCCCACAGTGAGAATGAGGGTGGTTTACAGGGAGCACTGACCTTGCTAACCACCTGGCTCCCTCCGACGCGCAGGGGCCCCAGCCTTCAGACGTGCTGGCGGTCTCTCGTCCCGGGTGTGAGCCGCAGACAGGGGCCCCGTGGATCAGCAGGGACACGTGCAGGCCCGTCTGAAGCGGCTCCAGACTCGGGGGGCACCTTGCGTTTGTGACACTGGCCCTGGGACTAGAAAAACCAGATCTCTTGATGCCAATTATTTTCAGTTCTCGGGACGTGGCAAACAGTCACGGTGCAGCTCCCTCAGACTCTGCCGGCGCTGGGCGACCAGCAGAGAGAAGTCCTACGGAGCAGTCCAGATGGTTTGGGAAACCTAGAACACTTGGGAGTGGGGCTGGGCGTAGGCACAGGACTGTCATCATAAATCCCACCCATTGTGGCTTGAGGCACTGGGGACATGGACAAGGCTCCTGATTGGCGGTCATGAGACTCTGGCCTGAAGGAGGCCACCGTGGGCTCCATATCTGGGGGGACGGCGTGGGGGACGCGCGTGAGATCGCCTTCTATCCGCAGATGGTCCTTTCTGCCTGGGTTTGGGGTCTCGGGTGTGTGCAGGGACCTCTGATCTGGGTTTCTAGAGCCCGCTCTCTCCTTTTATTTCTTTTTTAAAATAGATACCGGAACTAATCATATCCCGCGAGAGCAAGGGAGCAAGCGAGCATTTGTCTTTTCAAAGAATGTACCTCTTCTGACTTTCTGAAGGGGCGATTTTTACTTCCAGTGAATTCCGCTCTGAAAAATACCGCCAGCTGCGTTAAGTTCCTTTCTGTCAAGGGTGATAAAGTTCTCCCACGTGTGTTCTCGTAAAACCTCATGGCACTTGCTTGTTCTTTTAATCCTCCAAGGGGGGACCATGGTGTGTTGGAAGCTGGGCTGGTAAAATCGTTCGGTTTTTGTCAAAAACCTCAGAATTTTGGAGGCTTCCACCTGGGCTCTACGCTGCCCTCTCCTGGTGGCCTCCGGTACCGTCTCAGGCTGGCTCCCTCCCCGCACCCCCTTTAAACAGAAAAGAGCGAAACGAAACAAACCTAAACTCATCTCAGACCGGTGCGTGGCACCAAAGTCATTTCCCTTCAGCCTCCATCAGGGTCCAGCTGGTATTTTTGAGGACCTCCCCTATGCTAATGCGCGCCTTCATTCCACGCGCGTCCCAAACCCACCCCCGCCTCCCGCGCAGCGCGCCCCGGCCCTGCGTCAGGTCTGGGGGAATGACCACGCCCCACGCTGCCTTTCCCGCGGAGGACGTTGCTTGGGTTACAGGTTGCATTTGTTTCTTCGCGAGTGCAAATGACCGACCACAGACGTAGAGGCTTAGTTGACACAAGTTATCACCTTGCTGCTGTGGACACGCGGAAGTCCAACAGGGTGCCCGGGGCGAAAGTCAAGGTGTTGTCGGGGCGGGTTCCTCCTGGAGGACCCAGGGGAGCAACCGTTTCCTAGCCGGTCGCCGCTTCTGGAGACGCCTGCTTTCCTTGGCTGGCGGCCCCTCCCTCCATCAGCAGAGCCGGGGCGACTCCCTGGCTCTGCGCCTCTGTCCCACACTCAGGTCACCGTCTCTGACTCTCCCGTCTGCTCACGTGTAAGGCCTCCCGGGACGACGCCGGACCCACCCTCATAATTCAGGATCTGTCATCTCCCACCTCCGGGTCCTTCGCTGGATGCCGCCTGCAGAGGCTTGGGGACCAGCCGGCGGGCGTCCTTGCGCCTCCACGTGCCTGTGTGATGCTGGGTCCTCCCTGACTCCACGCGGGGGCGGGGGACGTGCTCTGTGGGGCGCCCTGTGCTTGTTCTTCGCTCAGTCCCGGAGGCCCCTCAGCGGTTCGTGCTGGCGCCCCTGCTTTCCTGCGGGGGAAGCTGAAGCCCCGGGTGGCGGAGACACCCACAGGCAGGGAAGGCCCGTGCGAACCCCAGGCTCCAGCCCTTGACCCCGTCCCTCCCCCTCTGCTCCTTCCAGGAGCCCTGCCCGCCGGGTCCTGGTCTCATCGGACTCCGGGTGCTGTGCGCCCGTGGGTCCTGAGACTGAAGGGGGAGCTGCCCTGGGCTTTATGCGTGGCAGCTGTCATCTGGCCGCTTTTAAATTTGCCTGGCCTGGCTTTGCTCTTTTCCTGCAACAGTGTGTGGGGATTTAGCAGGGCTTAAGGTAAGCCTTCAGGGACAGGTCAATACCCACGGGCCGGAACAGCGCCAGCGGGCAGAAGGGGCTCGCCGGGCCAGCAGGCGTCCGCAGAGAGGCAGTCAGTCGGGCCGGACCGGGCGCACCCACGGTCTATCGGGAGCACAGTTTAGAGCGGCGGCAGCCCTGGGTGGGCCTGCAGACCCTGTGTCTGTCCCGGACAGACCTCGTTCTTCGTCTCTGAGCGAGACAGAAGACCGAGCCCCTTCCCGTATTTGCGCCTCTGCCTTGGAAGAATGTTGGGTTTGGGTTTGCGTTGGTGTTCGCTGCCCAGACGTAAGTGGGAACACCGTGGAGGCGGATCTGCCTGGACCACTGGGCAGGGTTACTGGGCACACGCTGCAGCTTCGGCCACACACGGCCCGGGAGTGCAGGCAGGCTCGGCGGGAGTCCCAGGGTGGGGGGCTGAATCTGGGGGCCCTCCCTTCTCTGGGCCTCAGTTTCCTTATCTGCAAAGCAGAGGGGCAGGATGGGCAAATGTGGTTCAGGGACTAGGGTATGCTTGTTGAACCCAGCGGTCCCCTGGGTCCCCTCCCAGACCAACTGTGGTGGGTGGGACAGTAGTCCCTAAAGATACATCAGCCCAGCACTGTGACTATGACCTTGTTCGGAGAAAGGCTCTTTGCAGGTATAATTAAGGGCCTCAATATGGCGTCATCTTGGATCATCCAGGTGGGCCCTCCATCCGGTGACAAGTGTCCCCGTAAGAGAGAGAAGAAGCGCACAGGCACAGCGGTAGGGCATGTGAAGACCGGCAGAGACTGGAGTGATGCAGTCACACGTCGAGGACCCCTGGAGCCCCCAGGATCTGGGAGAAGCAGAAAGGAGCCTCCCCTGGAGCGCTGGGGTTGGGAGAAAGCCTCGATATTTAGACTGTGGTCTCTAGACCTTCAAGAGAACTTGTTACAACAGCCGCAGGCCTCTCACCGGCCCTGAACCAGAAATCCCGGGGCCGCGGTCTGGAGTCGGCCCGCCTGATCCGTCTCCCGGGGCAGCCAGTGCTCACGGGAGCCTGTGGGTCTCAGGCTGCGGGAGTTACAGCTCCGGCCTTCGGAGGGTCGGCATGCCTTGTGGGACACGGGGGTGTCCATGGGGGTGCTGCCGGGGGAACCAGGGCTTCCGGTGCCGCTCGGGTGGGCGGCTGTGCTTTGCAGTTGCCGGCCGAGTGAGTGAGGCCCCTCAGAGTTGCAATGTAGTATTTTATGTCACAGAGCATGCCCAGACCGGGTTCATCAGAATGCCACTGTAGGAACGCCACTTCCCTCTCATTATCTTCCCTGGTCAGCGCCGTCTGAACAAGGATTCTAGCTCCAGTGGTGTCACATAGGTGCCCTGTAACTATTTTGTTCATCGGAAGGTCTGCTTCAGGGAGTGGACTGCTGAGCTCCGCCCCCGTGTGCCGAGGCATGTCCGGCAGCGAGGCCTTCATGGGCGGGCATGCCTCTCCCCGCCCCGCTGGACCGTGCAAATGCAAAAAGGCATCTCTCTGGCTCTGGGCATCTCATTTCTGGTTTTCCGACAACCGCATTTTTGCCGGTTGCTGGCTTCTTAGCTCCCCGGCAAGCCCAGGTTTGCGCGCTCAGGAAAGCGGCTGCCGAGGTCCGTGGCCAAGGGCCCATCCCTGTCCCTGTCTCTTCTTTGCGGCTGCTTTTAGGTAGGCTCACACGTCTCTGGGGACAGACGCAAGTTGCCCTGCCCACTGGGTGTGCCGCGGTGGGAACCCCGGGCCCCTTGGGGCTGTAGTCCTACAGGAGCACCTGTGCAGAGCTGTGGCCGTCCCGTGTCCCTCAGGTGGGACCGGACAACCCAAGGCCCCACGCGGCCAGGGTGGGGATGGACCTGCTTGGGCCTGGGTGCCAGGGCCCCACCCAGCCCTCCAGCTGGGCCCCAGGCTGCACCTGACACCTCTCCACACAGGCACCTTGGCAGGCGGAGCAGAGGGCTGGGCCCTGTCCTTGGAACCTGCTAGGTAAACCGCGTCGTGCTTGTCCTGTGGTTCAGACTGGCCTGCACAGTGAGGACTTGAAAGGACACCCTTTTCTGTTCCTTTTGTCCTTCAGCAAGATGCTTTCAGAGGGCCTTGGCTCACTCAGTGGAGGGACCCGACGGGCCTCCGCTGGGTAAACTCCATCAGCGGGGGAAGCTGCTCTGTGCAGCCGCTTTGGGGAGCACCAGGGCCCACAGGGGAGGCCCCTCCGGGCCCCAGCACCCATCGCGCCCACCCATACAGCCCGCGTGTGCTGCGCCCTGCCCCTGGCGCCCCCCCCGGCCAGCGGGACTCAGCTGCACAAGCACCCCGTGCGGTCAGCGCGTTCTTAGCCGCCTCTTACCGGTCAGGGGGCGCTGATGCGTGAAGAGTCAGGGCCACCCGTCGAAGCTCCCGCAGCCTGCCCCAGAGGAGCCCCAGGTTAGGTGGGCAGCCTGCCTCCTGAGGCCAACCCTCCACCCTCCCTGTCTGTCCCCCGAGCCCCGATTCCCCCACGGAGACCAGGCGGGCCCCTCCGAGCATCCAGCGTCTGATCGGCCTCTGTGGCACCAGGCACAGGTCCCTACCTGCGTGATCTTCTGTGGCACCTCCCACTGGAGGGGATGACACACAGGGGCCCCAGGACGGCCTGTGTGATGTGCAGGAAACGGGCCTGGCCCACAGAGCGCCCGGCGCTGGGGCTGGCCTGCGGGTGCTGTCGCTGTTTTTGCCGTGTGTACCGCCTGACTCGGCGGGGCGGTGCCGCTCCCCGGGGATCTGCCCTTCCTGTCTCGTTACCTGAGGCTTTAGGGTGTAACCTGAGAGCCAGCCCCCGGCAGGAAGCTGACTTTCAGAGAAAACACCTGTTCCCCGTGTGTGACAGGGACGCCGGGGGCTCTTTCTCTGTCCACCCAGCCCCAGTCCTCCACAGGTGACCCCAGACTCTCCAGTCCCGAGGCCTGGCCCCCTAGATGCAGTGAACCGGCCTTCGAGATGGTCATTTTCCAGTAGACGGCAGCTCGATTCGATGGGTTTTTACGATTTTGTTTGGGGACTTTATTATCTTCTTGGCCTTTACAATTCTTATGTGTGGCCAGAGACCTTTTTGCAAAAGGTGTGTTTTAAAATTGGATGAATAAATTACGGAGTGACTTATTTAAAGCCCCGCAGGCCCACGGGGAGAGCGGCCGCCGGTGGACATGAGTCCTCGGCGTCGTTGTTTATTACCGGGCAGCGGCGGTCCTGGGCTGCGCCCCATCGCACCGATCGCTGGAGCTGTGATGTTTCGATGGAGTTAGAAAGTGAGGTGCCCAAAGGTAGCCACACGGCCGCCTTTCTCCCCTTTTGAAGCGGACACTTTTTTAAGTGATCTTTTTCTCTCCCACCTTCCCTCAGAGACAAAGAAGGGATTATACAACTTGTCTTGTGTAGTTCTCATATTTTAAGATAAAAACAGAATAGCAGCAAAGGGCTGAAGGCTATAAAATTGTGATCAAAAGTCCGTAAAATTATAGAACTTGCGTTTTCCTGAGAACAGAGCATCTTCGCAGTGGTGTTTTTTCTTAAAGGAGCTGGGCGGCTAGAGGATTGATCCGCGGAGAAATGTAAGGTATATTTCCAGATGGGGGGAAAAATAGCTACATGCTTGAAAGGTTAATGGCTGGTAAACGCCAGTTTTCTACAATCCTGGCTAATAAAAATAGCGTATGAGGCACAAAATGCCGTGCTGCCCAAACTGCGGGGCCTTTGAAATCCACTTTGAAGTCTAGGGTCCTTTGAAGGTGGTGGGGGAGGGGGCGGAGTGGGAGCTTCAGTATTTTTTTCCCTCCTGGCTGAGTGACAGTGGCTCCTTCAAGAGAAGGTGGGGGCGTCTTCAACACGGTGGCAGCGTTTCTGAGTCTTGAGGTGTAACTGTGTCACAAACAGCCTGGCTTCCTGGTCCTAGAGATCGCAGACGCACGTTTATTACAGGAAACGTGTCGGCCTTCACACTCCTGAGCTGTACCTGGGCTCCTGGTGGGCCCTCTGCGGGGCGGGGGCGGCGGTTGCCCTCGAAAACCCATGAGCCTGAGTATTCTCCAACAATCTCTGACTTTTGAACACGATGACAGTGCGCAGGCCAGGTGGCCCAGTGGATCCGAGCGCCGTCCTGTGCACCTAAAGGCCGTGGGTGTGACCCCCAGCCAGGGCACGTACCCAGGCTGCGGGCTCGATCCCCGGTCAGGATGCCTGTGGGAGGCGAACGATCGATGTTTCTCTCTCACTTCAGTCTCTCTCTCTCTCTTCCCCCACCCCCTTCCTCTCTCCGAAACTAACAAACGTCCTCAGGTGAAGATTAAATAAATAAATACAATGGCAGTGACAGACTTGTCACAGCCACGGAAACTGGAGCAGGGTTGTCGCGTCTGCGTAGCTTGGCACTCCAGCATGTGGGGGTTCCGGGACAAAGCAGGGGCTGGGGAAGAGGGCCCCCCCGCCTCCGCCTCTCCCTTCTCTCCCCATTCTGGTTGCCTTCACTTGGGGCGCACGTGTGAGGGGGCAGAGCCGTGCCTGGGCACTTACAGAAAGTCCGCGGCACCTGGCTGGGAAGTGGCGGGTCAACTTCTCAGTGCCCCTTGGGTCCGGCATCTTCCGCCGTGTGACTCAGACCCCATTCACACGGCGCCCTTCTTGTCCAGCCGGGTGGAGTCAGCGCCACGGAAGGGCCAGTGGCCTGGGTCTCCGGTTTCTTTGTGAGCAGAATTCTGCCCCCTTTTGGGCTGGCGTGGAGTCGCCGGCCTGGGATCCAGCACCTTCCAGTGTGAGGCCCCAGCCTGGAGGGCCAGGGGTCTGATTTAAACCCTGAAAGTCTCCCGTGCCCCCACTGGTTCTTAGCCTGGAGGCCGAGCCTCCCCTCTGCGCCGTGAGAAGAGGCGCCACCAGCAGGCGGGCTCTGTTGAAGGGTGAGAGTCTTAGTTTCATCTTTTCCCACCCAAAAAATACGCCTGAGGGTCGCCAAGGTCTCTCTGCATCGTGCCAAGGCTTGGTTTGGGGGGCTGGTTGGGACGCTGAGACTGACCCACCCACGAGGGTTCTCAGGGGCTGTGTTTAAATCCGGCAGCTGCGTGGGGGTGGGGCCGAGACGGGGTACGGGGCGGATGGAGAGTGGCCACGAAGAGCGGAGGACTTGGGATCAGGCCACGCGTGTACTCTGTTGCTTCCTTCTTTCACTAAAAATGATGTCATTAATGGCTTTTCCTCCCTCCACAAAAGAAGCGCCAAGAAGGGAGCCCTTTCCAGCCTGGCCTGGGCCCTGTCGGCTGCCCTGGTGCTGCCAGCCGGGGTTCTACGAGGCGGATTCTGCAGGGGCAGAACTCTGTGGAAAAGTCCCCTGGGGCTCTCGGAGGCCACAGCCTCAAGGAGGCATTAATTAATCACTTCCACAGCCCAGGAGCGGGAGGAGGGCCTGCCCAGATAAGGGCTGTGTCCGCCCTGGGTCTAGGGACTCCCCCTCCCCTGGACAGAAAACCACGTGGCCTGCTGCCTCGGAAAGGTGGCTGTTTTATCAGCAAGGCACCCCTCCGTGCCGCTATCTAGGGCTTGTCTTATTGCATTCCTCCCTTATCGGTTTGGAAATAATATTATTTCCTTCTTGCTTAAATGTCACCGGGGTTAAAACTTTTGTTGTTGGGAAATGGCATCTTTGACGGGAGTGCTGTGTGTCGGGGATGTTCCTGGCCACTCTCCAGGGTGGGGGAGGCCGGCAGCGAGACCCGGCGGGACTAGGACCCCGGTCTGTGTCTTCGTGAGGGAGCTGTGGAGGCCGACGCTTATCTCCCCCTGACACTGCTGTGCATCTTTCCGCGCCTCCCGGCGGACTGCGCACTCTTTACGAGGCGGTGGCCTAGTCCAGGACGCGACAAGATTTTTGATGTGCGGGCAGGATTCCTGCGGTTGGAGCTGGATGAGCCTGGCCGGCTGGCATGGGGCAGGCTGGCTTGTCCGGCCCGCATCGCCGACAGCTGCTTCGTCGTGCGGGCGCACCGCTGAGGCGTGATCCCGGACGTGCAGGGGTGATTGTGGTTCTGCTGTGCGGAAAATAAGCCTGGTGCTCGGCAGTACCGACACGGTAGCCTGTTCAGGGCAGCTCAGTGCCTGTCCCCGGGCACAGAAACCCCTCTGGGGGCTTGACCTGGGTCCCATTCATCTATTTTTATTCTCCTGAGCGCGAAGCCTCGTTCCTCTTTGAACTCGGAAGCCGGAATGTGGGAGCTGCATGCACGTCTGAGGCCTCGAACCAAACAGAGCTGCGGAGTCCGTACCAGGCGCGTGCTTGGGGCTTAGCTTTTAAACGGCCACGTGTGTCAGGATTAGCGGCACCTGATCGGTGCGGACGTTCCTGACCCGGGTGCGATGCTGAGTTTACCTGGGGGCTGGGGGAGCGGGCATTAGAGGCCATACTTAGCAGTGGATCAGTGTGATCCCATATTCCTGCCATCGCCCCGGCCCCACCAGGAAGGTGACAGGCCCGTGTGCACAGTGACAACATCCCGTGGAGCTGGCATTCAGACCCGCTTGCCCAAATTGCTGTTTCCCGTGGGGCCGAGGCCAATGTCCTGATGGGCTGGACATCCGAGGGGACCCCGCTGGTCATCCTGGGTGGTTCGGGTGGGACCTGTTATGACCTCACATGGGAGTGCATGGGAGTGTGAGTAAATGCATGTGAGTGTGCATGTGTGCTTATGTGGGTGCATGTATGAGAACACACATGTGGGTGGCTGTGCATGCTTATGTGAATGAGGGGGTGCTGTGTGTGCATGAGTGTGTGCATGAGTGCGCCTGCTGGGTGACAGCTGGAGAAGCGAGGGCGGGGGTGTGTGTAGCGTCCGACCAGGGCCCCCGCTGCACACCCTGAACCCCCTTCCCTGGAGGCGTCTTTTCAGGAGGAGGAGGTGCGCTCTCCTTCCCGCTTCTCGGGGCGGAGGCTGAGCTGACAGGCAGGAGCACGTGAAAGCCGGGGGGTTCACAGTTAGAGAAGGTCGGGCAGCGCGCGCAGCAGCCGGGGTGGCTTCCACTTTGCATCTCTGTGTTGGGGCTTCCTCAGTTTACTTATTAAACTGTTATCAAAGCAAAGTAAGATGAGCGGTTTCTGGCTGATGGAACTGCCGCTCCGTGGGCCATGCTGGCATCAGGTGCCCCGAGTGTGACTGGATAACCATGACAATCACAGCGTCGGGTGTTTTAGTGCTGGGCAGCCTCCCCTCGGTGCGCTGTCCGCCCGCCGTCCGCACGCCCCTGAGCCTCCGAGGAAGCAGAGGCGGGGCCGGCTTCTAGCCCAATCCCACGTGGAGCTGCAGGGCGCTGTCAGCCCCCCACACTCTTCCCTGAGTCTAGGCCTGTGTTGTAACCCAGGTGAACACACGTTTGTCACCATTCGGTAAACGTTCACCCTGGAGGCTCTTCTGTGGGTCTCCATCTGCAAGCCAGGCAGTTACTCGCCTGGGGTCCAGGGGCCCCGGGGTCCAGCAAGTGCCCTCTGCTTTGGTTCGTCAGCAGTTTGCCTCTTCTGCCACCCTGCCATCCCCGCCCGTCCCCAGGGAGCTCGGTTCGCCCGCGCCCTTTCACTGCGGAGCTCTGGGCACCTCCTTCAAGTTATGCCGACCTGAGGAGGCCCGAGTCTGTGTGCCTCATGGTACAGGAGCCCCGCCGCTCAGCTGAGACCTCACCGACCCGTCGCGATGCCCGCTTTGCCGTGCCGGAGGCCGCCCCCCGAGGAGGCAGCGATGCCCGGTCGTCAGCGCTGTGGTCGGGCACAGAAGGGCTCGTTCTGGTGGCTGAGGCAGCGTGTCCGTGGGCTGAGGACACACAGTCGTCATGCTGGGGTGACTTCAGGCAGCAACCGCCTGGCTGTGGCAGGGGACCCGTCCTGCTGCGAGGCCCTGCGCTGGGAGCCCCCCGGAAACAGCTCTGGGATCAGAGTAAGCGTCGGGAAGGCAGGAGAAACCCCGGAGTTTGGAAGGGGTTCGGGAGTGGGGGCACGGGGGTGGTCTGCAAGGCGTGTTCTCTCTCCTCTAGAGCCAAGACCTCACCAGGTCCCCCTCACTGTCCTCTGAGTGATGCGCCCGTGGGAGCCCTGTGGTTCTAAGGAAGAAGGCACCCTTGTGGTCCCAGACTGGGCTGGCGAATTCAGTGACGAACTTCACCTCGGAAGTGGGGCTGGCGTCAGGCTCCAGAAGCAAGGGCCCAGATTTGGCGAGGTTCTGGGTGAACCTGCAGACTCGTCCCTGGGAGCAGCTGGAGGCGGTGGGGACGGGATGGGCCTGTGGGGGCCGTGGCTGCGGTGTGGCTCTGCTCGGTGGCCCTGCTCTCCTTTTCTGAGGGACGCCCCAGAGCAGCCACGTGGCCATGACCGATGTTCCTGAGGGCTGCCCTCGGTGGCCCCTGCAGCCCGGAAGCACTCTGTAGAATGCGCACTGCACTCGGCGGGAGGAACCGGGCACAGGTGGGTGGCTTGTCCTCACACCGGCCCACTCTCACACCCACCCTTTGCCAAAATACCAGGAGCTTCGGAAACCAAGTTCCAGGGGTCCCAGCGTCCTGCCGCCACGGCAGGGCGGGGCTCGGAGCGACAGTCAGCGCTGATAGATGCGCGGGTGACGGACCATGTCCTGCTCTGCTCCAGTTGTCCCATGATTACTAGGGCCCCCAAGGGGCCGGGCAGCAGCGGGGAGACCGCAGAATTGGGAAAGGCTGGGAGGCAGGGAGGCCTCGCCCTCCAGAGGGGGTGCCCTCACCGAGGCCCCGTGGGAACACAGGTATGGCCGGCACTTCCGGTTTCCAAGGAATGTGGGCAGTGTGGGCCTTAAAGTGAAAATTCCAGAGGTGGCATTTTGTGAGCCGGGCACAGTGGGCCCCCGGGTCCCCGGGTGTCCTGCAGAGCACCAGTCTGTGGGCCTGACGCCGTGTTCAGGCGGGAGGTGACTGTGTGGGTGCCAGCTCTGACCGGAGGCTCTGGCCTTCCCTGGAAAGAGGTCACGGGAAAGAAGAGGACGGCTCCAGGGCGGTGGCGGTGGCGGTGGCGGCTGCGAGGACGAGAACCCCCTGCAGGAGGTGAAGACACGCCCTCCATGCATTCTCACCCGGAGTCTGTGGGAGGCAGGGGCCTCCCCCACCCTTGGTCCGGGCAGTGACGTGTAACCAAGCGACTGTCACCCCCTCCAGGAGAGTGCCATAAAGTACGAGGGGACACTCGCTTATAGCCCATGTCAGAGGACAGACCCCAGAACTGTGCCTTCACCCGGGGGACCCGGTTATGTCTGAGTCAGCCAACCTGACTGCTGACATTAAACACAGCATAAAACGCTGGATGTGCAAGTTTAGCGAGTTTTGTCTTCACTTCAGAATCTATTTGGATGTTTCCTTGGAAATTCCAGCTGCTCTGGAGAGAGACGCCCGGAGGAGGACAAAACCAGTGGGAGCAGAGGCCGGCCGGGAGCGTAACTAGTGAGGAGATGAAGCGGGGACTAGTGCTTTAGATAATGGGTTTCTTTATAAAAAACAGGAACTAAAACCTACTTTTCATCTATTCCTCATTGTAATTGAACAGTTTGCATTTTTAAAATGCCAAAAAAATGTTTTGAAAACTTGAAAAAGAGAAACACACACACCAAGAAAAAAACAAACAACCATCATTCTAGTTTCATCCCCTTCCCCTGAACAAACCACCTATAATGAATCATTTGTCCTGTCGTGTGTCTGTGTGCACGTATGTAGTGTGCACACAAGCATTGTGTCTATGTGGTGTGCCACCATGTGGGCATACATGTCTAGCGTGTGTACATGTGTACAACTGCCTATGACTGGTGTGCTCATGTGTGCATGTGTAGGTGTGGTGTGATGAGTGCACACATGTGACCTGTATTAATATGGGAACACGTGCTGTGTGTGTAGGTTTACAAATGCGCATACACATGTGAGCATATCAGTGCAGTGAGTGTGCACGTGTGCAGGGATATCGGTGCTATGTGTAGCATGCACAAATATCAATGTGGTGGGGGCACATGTGCACCCATGTGTGCAGACATGTATGTGGGTTGGTGATGTGCATGTGTGTGTGTGCATGTGGTACGTGGGCGGGGGGAGAAGGATGTTCCCAATTCTTCGATGCTAGAGATGATGCCATGATGAACATATCAGGAAAACCCTCCAGCCCATCTCGTGATGATGACTCACTAGAAGCAGAACTCAGACACCCCCGTTCGGAGGCCTGTCGGTCTCGCAGTCCTGGAGCCACACGGCCAGGGGGTGTTTCAGAGGCGGCGCCCACTTACGTTTCGGGCGAGGACTTCGGCGGGGCTCCTGTGCCCACGCCTCCCTGACCCGGGCCCCTCACGCGGCCAACCTTTTCAAGACGTCTTCTAGTGGCAGGTGCGAGGTGCTCTACTGGAGGCTTATTTAATTATATAGCAATGTATTGGGGAGGTTAAACATTTAAAAAATATGTTTTGCCCTCCCCTCATTCATTTGCAAATTTCACATTCGTGTCTGTCAGTTTTTCTATCGGGGGCGATTGGAGTGGCCTCGTTCGAATGTGGAGAATCATTTGGGAAAAATCCAACATCTGTCTTCGATCTGCAAACACAGCTTGAGTTTCTTAGCTCAGTCACCACCAAAATCCCTCAGGGAAGTTTCGTGGGGGGGGTTTCAAGAAACTTCAGTGCATTCTTACAGTTTGTCCCAAAGCGCCGAATAGGCGCTAACGTGCGCTTTCTGCATACATGGGATGGAGGTGTTGGTCGACGGACTGTTTTCACTGGTGGCTGTTCGTTTATATGACTGTATTTTGCCGTGTATACTGTGCGATTTTTTGCCCACATTTTTGAGGGGAAAATAAGGATGCGCGTTATACAGGAGTAGTACTAATTCCCCATCTATGTAAGTGTTTTTAATTCTTTTATTTATGCCTATGTGTGAAAAGTGTAATTCTAGAAAGCAAGAACGACATTTGTGGGCAAAAGAATACCCTGGAATACAATAATCAGTTTTCTTTCTGATTTTACACAGATAAAAAATTGAATTAAAAATTTAAAACAAAACATCTCCTCCCTGACGGCTTGGGCCAAACACCTGGGTGCGCATTATACACAGCCAAACACGGCGATCAGTAAGCGAACCCCAAACTGGCAGGACCCTCCAACACAGATCCTTTCAAAGGCAGTGGGGCTTTTTAAGACCTGAAATCGAGGGCTAAAGCAGCTTCCAGGGCAAGGGGGGCCACCCGAGATCGGTGTCACCTAGCCTGCCCTGTAGAGGGCCGGACAGTAGCCGATTCGGGCTTTGGGACCTTCCGAAGCCCGCCACTGTGGCTCCAAAGCAGCCGCCGACTGTCGGTAATAAATGGGCGCGGTTGCGAGCCGGGAAGCCTCGCCCCGGCATTGGGCGGACTGGGCCTGACACGGCCCTTCCTTCCCGCTCCCGCGTCAGATGCTCCGTTGTCGCCGCCGTCCCCTTGGCCTGTGCGTGTGGCGGCGAGCGGCCCCCGGTTGCGCCCCGTCGCTCTGAACGCACGGTTCTGTAGCCCCCCTAACGACGTAACGAAGTTTGTCGTCACCAGCCCCGGCTGACAGGCGAGGAAACGGAGGCCCGCAAGCTCAGGGGTCACCATCAAGGTCAAGCAGCTTTGAGGCGGCAGAGCCGGGCCTTGCACCCACGGGTGCCGGAGAGGCCCCGTGGCCGTATAAGCGCAGGGTCAGGCCTGCGGGGCCGGGGCAGAGGCCAGGGCCCGAGGGGCCTCAGAGAGGAGGCCGGGGGGAGCGGGGGCGGGGGTCCAGCCCACGGGCGCTACCGCCACGCGTCGCCTGCCGGGCGGATGATAACGGTGCCGCGGCGCCGGCCGCAATAAGGGAAGAGAGAGGAAACGAAACACGATTAAGCCTTGATGGATGGTCTCCTCGGCTCTCAATTTAACGATCCGCAGCCGCAGATCTGGAGCCCGCGCGGACCGCCTCCTGCCTCCCTGCCCCACGCGCCCCAGCTAAGGGGAGGGAAGGACCGCCGTGCAGACGCCCCGGACACGCGCCCAGTGGGTCCCCGCAGTGAGCGGCGGGCTCGCCCCTCCCGCCCCCTGGGCCCCCAGCGGGGCGGGGGGTCTCGGCCCAGGCCGGCGGCGCACGTCCTGCTGCTGGTCAGAACCCGGCCTCCCACCACGGGGGCCAGGGGCGGGGGGCGACCCCGTGCTTGGCGCGGCCAGGGCGCTGAATGGCCCCGCGCGCAGAACGACCACACCTCCTGGCACGTCCATAGAAGTGGGGCTTTCTTATCTTTGGCTCAAGCCCTTAACTTGGAACCGCGGAGACCATTTCAGCTGAACAGCCTCGTTTCCTTGCCCTTTCGTGCCGGAGGTTGCGGCCGTGGTTTGGGGGCGACCGGATGGCCCGTGGGCACTCAGGCCGGGGAGGGCGGACAGGCCGGCGTCCTGTTCGTGGCGTCCTACCCTCGCGCTGCCCGAGCCCCCAGGAAGGAGCGGACACGGAGCTGGCCGTTCCTAACGAGCAAGCCCGCCGCCCACGGCCACGGCTGCCAGGCCGGAGCTGCAGCGAGCACGGGCCCAGGGGACCCTGTGTCCTGCTAGAGGGCAACGGATGCCCCTCTCAGAGGCCCAGCTGTGAGTGCGGCAGTGGCCGCAGGCCACGGAGCGGGTGCCGTTGGGAAGAGATGGAGGGGACGTGAGACGCCGGGAATGCCTGGCCCGTCTCCAGCGGTGAAAACGGGGAAGCGGTTTACGAAATGCGCTCCTTCGGCAGACGGCAGGTGTTTTCGCTCCCGGGCCAAATGGAAACTTCGGAGATGTCCCCACACGTGTTTCTGGGGCGCCGGGGGCACCGTGGAGGATGCGGTGGCTTCGCTGTTCCCGGCCAGCTCGTTCGGTCCTAGCGGCGGCCTGCGCGGGCCGAAGAGCGTGCTCAGGGCCACCTTGTCACGTCCTGCGCGCAGCGCCGGCAGCCGCGGGGTGGACCCCACACCACGACGTGGGCGCAGAGGCTCGGGGGGTACAGGGAGCAGCCCCGGGGGAGCCCAGGCTGAGCGCCCCCTCGGGACACGGGGTTGACCGGCGGGCAGTGCTGGGAGCAGAGGGTGTCTGGGGAGCGTGGTGGTCGTGGACCCCAGTGGCTTCTGCTTTTGCAGGACAGAGGCATCTGCGGCTGGCTTGGTGACAAGGTGTGAACCAAGAAGTAACGTGGGGGCATCCCGTAGCTGGGTCCACGGGGTTTAACGCCGTTGGGGGGTGGGGGGAGGCTGACTCCTTTCTTCTGGGCCTTGGCTGTTGGCCCTGACCACCCACAGCGGCGCGGGCCTTTCCTCCCGGGATTCCGCCAGTGGCCCCGGTTCTTGCTTCAAGCCCGTCACCCATCCCCCGGGTTCACAGCAAAGCCATCGCTTTTGTGCGGGTACAGGGTTGGACTCAGAATGGAACATCACGCCCGGCACCCCAACCCCCTGCCCGTCCTCTGCAGGGGACAGACGCACCAGAGGACAGCTGTAGTGCGAGAAGGAGTCACGTGATTGAGGGGGCCGGCACTGTGGGCACACGTGGCAGACGGCCTGACCCAGGGCGTGGGAGCTGCTGGTAAGGGGCTCAGGAGGGTGGTGGGAGCCGTCTGGGCTCCTGAGGTCGCCTGGCCTCGACGCCGCGGAGGGTCTCGGTCCTGGGCCACCGCGGGCGTCCATCCGGCCGCAGACTTGGCCGAGCAGCGAGACCAGTTACGTGGAGTGTATCCCAGGAGCGAGGGCTGGGCTGATGCTGCCACCTGTGTTGGTCACCTGTCCCGGGTGGTCAGCCGTCCCCTCAGGGACCAGGGCCTCGCTGCCCAGCCTGAGGCCCGGTTCGCGTCCCTCCCTTGCCACTCCCCCTCAGAGCCCCCGCCCTGCTCTCCGGTGGTGTGTTTCTGGACCCGTCTCGTCAGCCAGGGCCTGGCCAGTCCATGTGAATAGTGACAGTGACAGGCCCTGCCTGCAGTTGTCCTCTGAGGGTAGGGTCCTCGTGTTTCCACGTCGGTGCCGCTTCCCCTTCGAAAATGAACACACGACTTCTGACAGACACCCGAGCCTCTCCCAACCACGTGACTCTAGTTCTACTATAATCATCACCCTTTCTCTTGCCAAAAAACAGAAGTAAAAATAAGTTTAAAAGAACATGCCGTAAAGAGCGTGAACCCCCAGTCGAGCTGCAGAGGCGCCTGCGCCCGACGGCCGCTCGGAACCCCGTCTCCTGCTGAAGACGGCGGCTAGCGCAGGCGGGCCCGCGGGTGGCCGCACGGGGCGGGTGGGAGGGTGGCAGGAGACAGTGGGGGCAGAGGTCGGAGCCTTGTGTCTGCAAATCAGGGAAGGCAGGCTGGCCCGGGAGAGGCAGGAGGGGACCCCCCTCAGGTGGCAGAGGGGCGCAACCCTGGGGACCCTGATAGGGACTTGGCCTCCAGATCCGGGAGAGGTGACATCCTGTTGTTTAAGCCGCAGCTTGTCGCACTTTGTTCCAGAAGCCCCAGGACTCTGACACACTCAAGGGCATGACAGCTTTGGAAAGCCAAGAAGGAGACGTTGGCCGAGCAGAAATGCCAGTGCCCCCTGGGTTAGTCAGCTCCCCTCCTAGGAGCCCGCAGAAGCGACTTCCTAGAGAGAAACTTGGCTTGGGTGCCTCACAGTGACGGCCCACTTTGGTGCTGGGGCCGCCGCCTCGCTCCAGGCCCGCGTGGTGGACGTGGGGACCCCAGGCGGTGTTCCGGGTGTCGCAGCACCTCGATGCCTGAAAGCCCCCCCAGACGCTCGCAGTCCCCAGCCGCAGCTCCTCACGCTCACACCGTTCCCCTCGTCTGCGGGAGGTTCACAAAACCGCAGTGACGGGGACCGAAGCCGGAAGAGCGGCCTGCAGACGCACTGGGGCCTTAAAACGGGCGGCAGCGCCGGCCCGCCTCTTCCCACGGGGCAGGGTGCTCGCAGCCAGACACCGGGGCTGGGGGCCAGTTCTTGTAAAAGGACGTTACTAAAATGTTCTTTAGGGGAGCACGTATGAGTTTATTCATTCAGCAAACACGCGTGGCCTGCCCGAGGTACTGACAGCTTCTCGGTGCGTAAACAGAGACGCTTCCACCTGCTCGGAGTGCGTGCGGCAGGGCCGGCAGGGGGCGAGGTGGGTGCTGTCAAGCAGAAAACGGGGTGAGGTCGGAGGCAGGGCGCACCTGTCTGGTGAAACGTCGATAAGGGGACCCCCTGAATAAGGAGAGGATCCGAGGGGACAGTGTGTGGGCAGAGGGAAGAGCACTTGCAGAGGCCCTGAGCAGGACGCGTTCCGGGAACAGGAAGAGCCAGGCGGCCAGGACGCAGGGAGTCCCAGGGGAGGGGGCGGTCGGAGCCCAGGCGTCCTCTGTCCGACCAGCAGCTTCGTTCCGCAACCCGGAGCCTCGGTGCACTCCTGGGGGCCTTCAGCCCCTGGGGTTCTCTCCTTAGCACAGGGGGTGGGGGCGTGCTCAGCTGCCCGCCCTGTCCTGGCCTCTCAGCTGCGCTTCCCCCACCGTGGCTCCCCTGTGGGCGGGGGAGGTGGGCAGGGGTGAGGCAGTCTGCTACTCCCTGGGGCCTGCTCCCTCTAGGTGGAAAAGCACTGGTTCCCTGGCCAGAGCACCAGGACGGCAGGTGCCCCAGGGCAGTGACCTCCTCCCCGTGTCCTTCCCTCCACAGGAGGCTGGCCCCTGCCCACCATGGCGGACCAATGGCAGGACGCTGCCACCTGCTCACAGGAGCCGCTGGGAAGCCACAGACTTCCCCACTCTTGGCTGCGCCAACCCCCCAGGTCTCCGCCGCGCGGAGAGAGGCCGGGGCAGTGGACCACTGTGACCTCGGATGAGAGTCGGCCACAGGCTGTGTTGCGGAGGGCCCACCGCACAGACGTGGGCGCCACGGCTTCGCTGTGGTCCCTGGAAAGGGAAGGGACAGGACCAGGGCCCGCCTGTCTCAGAGGTCAGCCCATGAAGTCTTGCAGTGACTCTGTCACGTGGGAACCGAGGGGGGAGCCAGGCTGTGCCCGCCTTCAAGGGCACCCGCGTGGACGCACTTGAAATCTATTGGCTGTCCCACGTGGGAGCCAGCAGCATCTGGAAGCAGATGCGAGTTTGATGCAGCCGGGGCCGCGGCTGGCACCCTGTGCCTGGGGTGACCTTGGGGCAGACCCGGCCTGCCGGGTTCACGCGGCTTCCCGAGCCCCCACCCGGGGCTCTGGGGTTCTGCGCGCCTTCAGCTCTTCCCAGAGACGCGTCTCTGGCAATAAAACTCATCTCTAAAAATAGGTCACATAAAGGCCTCGACTTCTTTTTCTAATTAGTGTTCAGAATTTATTGAATATACATCATATGTATAGATCACAATATTATTAAAATTGCTATTAAGACTTCACACATCAAACTGTTTCAGGCGGTGGGGACGCAGGAGGCCTGGTGCTGCCTGCGAATCTTCTCTGCATTAGCAAGATAAAGGACAATTTAGGACGATTACAAAAGCAGTGATTTAGTGCAACATAAAACTCTGCTGAGAACTAATTCGTAATGCCAGCTGCTGCTAAGCCCCTTAATCTTTATCTAGTTCAATTAAAATCTGAGTGTTTGGGATTTCATTAACAACCGGTGGTTTGGAAATACGTGCGCGTTCACAACGGGGTCCCGGCCCTGACGTGCACTGTCGGAAGGTCCCCGGACACCTCCAGGTAGGGCCACGGATCGCCGAAGCATCGGCTCAGAGGGAAAGGCAGAGGTGGAACACGATGAGTCTGATTTTCCGGTCAGATCCCGTTGACGGAAGTAGGGAACCTCACCAGAAACAGGGCGCCCCTTGTCAGGCACCTGGAACAGAGCCACCACGCTCTGGAGGTGGCCGGCAGGGGTGCTCTCCCAGCACCCCCTGCCCCCGACCACAGGGTGGGTTTCAGGTCAGGCGCTGCACTGGGCCACTTCCCTCCCGGGTCCCACGCCTGGTACCTGCCTGTGCAGGCCACGCCCCTTCCGGTCACCTGGGAGCAGGTGTGTGCTGTCATTAGGCCCCTTCAGGCTTTGCGGGCAGGTCTTTCTAAAATCGCACCGGAGTGAGGAGCCAGCCCAGCGTGCGCCTTCCCGAAAACAGAAGGACGCGTCACATGCCTGTTTTCCCTTGACCTGGCGTCAGGGTCTGTCGTCACAAGCTCTCTTCTTCTCCCAAGAACGGAGGGACCCTCCCTCCTCTTCCAAAGGTTCTGATTGAGGTGGGGCAGGGCCAGGCGTCCGCGTTACTAACGGGTGGGTCCCCCATGTTGTCCTGGGGCCAGTGGTCCCCTCACCACACCGCGTGCACCCCAGAGAGTGAGCTTAAGATTTCGGCTCCCTGTGGGACACACCTGCTTTCTAGACTGAACTCGGAGACCCCTGTGACGTCCACGCCCTGGTCCCCAGAATGCATCATCTTATGTGCCAAAGGGGCTTCGCGATGTGTCTCAGTGAGGGGCACTGAGGTGGCAGCGGGTGCCCGTGGCCCAGCACCTCCCCGGGCCCCCGGAGCGGGGGCAGGCAGGGGCAGTGAGCAGGAGATAGAGGGGAGCATGGAGACAGAGCTGACATCCGGAGGGGGAGGTCCCCAAGCCAAGGCCGCGCCTCCAGAGGCTGGGAAGGACGGGAAGCAGACGCCCCGGGGCCTCGGGAAGGACACGGCCCTGCCCTCGTCTCCCTTGCAGCCCCATGGTCCCACCTCAGACTTCGGACCTTCCAACCTGTGAGGGGACGGATGCGTGCTGCTTTATGCTGTGGAGTTGGGCCCAGCAGCCATGGGGACCGATGCCCCGTGTGGCCGAGGGCCTCGCTTTTCTCCACTGTGAAGTGGGTGTGGGGAGCAGGTATCCCGGGGGCTGGGATCACAGGAGAGGGTGACGTTAGCCGAGTAGGACACCTTCACTGTGACCTCTGCTGGGTGTGTGGGGGCACGTGCTGCTCTCAGGGGAGCCACAGAGGTGACGGGACAGGGTCAGCAGCCTGGAGGCGCCCCCACGCAGGCACACGTTCTCGGCCTGTCTTCACCCGTCCCCTCCGCTCCCTGGCCGCCTCTCTGCCCCCTTCCTCTGGCCGTGTCCTCCCCCTCCTGCCCCGCCTGGGCGCCAGGGAGCGTCCTGGAGGAGGAGCAGGAAGGGGGTCCGGCCGAGCCACTCTGCAGAGTGCCCACCCCTCGAGTCCTTCCCTTTTCTTCGTCGGTCTCCTCCCTCTGCCCTCTCTCCTGTGACAGCAGGGCCCTGGGGTGCATGTGAGTCAGCAGGACAGGAGGCCTCTGTGGCAGCCCCGAGTCCAGCCAGTTCAGGGGGGCGTGCCGCACTTGCCACCTTGTCATCGTGGGTGGCCGGCTCACCCGCTCCCCAGCAGGAGGGAGGCCACGTCGGAATCGGTGGACTTGCGCGCGTCCTGGACGTTGAGAGACCCAGCTCCCCGGCCAGCGCGGTGGCAGCAGCGGGGGGCAAGGCCTGTGGGGCAAGACGCAGAAGCCGGAGGCGACGGCCTTTCTCAGCCGCGGGTCAGGCCCCGCGGCCCCACGCCGCCTTCAAGGCACGTTTCTACTTCTTTCCCCATTTCTCAGAAGTCGGTATTTTGGGTGGGCTACCGGGCGCCGCTCAGCCCTGCTTTAGTGAGAGTGTCACGTGATCATCCCCAGGCGGTAATCAAATGTTCAACGGGCACCATTGTAATAATCATGGAACTGGGGTTCCCTTTGTCGCTGCTCCCTGCTTCAGTGTCTCCTGTCTGACTCGCGAGCTCCTGGAGGGCAGGAGGCCCATGTGCATGCACGTGTGTGCATGTGTGTAATGTGCATATGTACTGTGTGTTGCCTGTGTGTTGGGCATTGCACTGTGTGTGACGTGTACACACATGTTGAGCGTTAACCTGTGCGTTGGGTGTTGCACTGTGTCATGTGTGCACCTGTGTGTCTGAATAGCCTCTGACGTTGCCCCTGACAACCCACAGACGTGTGTTGTGCAAGTAAATGTCGCACCCTTTCCACGTAAACTTGCCTTTTCACTTTGTAACCTTTCCCCCCATCCCCGGGGGAGAGGCTGGGGCACCTAGTGTAGCTGCCGTGCTTTCTCCGGCCTCCTCGAGCGGCATGTGCCCATGGGCACACTCCAAGCCAGGGGCCGGGGCTGGGGCTGCGGATGCGCACCCCCACAGACTCCCAGCCACCGCTTCCGCTGTGGACTGGGGACTACACCTGCACACCTGAGGGTCCACCTGTCACCCAGGTCTCTTCACAGGGCCCTGGGGCTGTGAATCCGCCCTGTGATCCCTTCCAGCCCCCACCCCACAGCCTGAGAGCCCCCCGAGGTGCTGGTGGGCGTGACTTCGCTTGCACGCACCTGGGCTCTCTGGCCAGTTGCTCGCGTGCAGTGAAGGGGCTGGTGCTCCATCACGAGGAGAACGGGCTGCCGTGGCCTGGCACCTGTGATTCCACTCACTAAGGAGGAGACAGGAATGAGCAAGGGAAGGAAGCCTCTGTGTTCCCAGTGGGGTCAGCCAGCGTCTCCCTGGGGAGCTCAAGGTCATGGCAGCTCTGGCACACGCCTGGACCCGCGGCTCCGGGTGTGAGCATCCGGGCCACGGGGGACCCAGCGGGGCAGCACAGACCTCGGGCCTGTAACGACTCTTGAACCCTGTAAACGTCAGGGTAAGCCTGCTTTTGGCCTTTCTCTGGGCCTTTCCACGGTTCACGGCGCCACCAGTCCTGACGACGCGGCTCGGAGTCCGAGGCAGGAGGGGGCCTGTGTCTGGTCAGCTCCTGACGGTCACTCGGAAAAGTTTGAAAGTTTCTGAGTTTCCTCGTTGCCCGGGGTTTCATTTTCATCTGTCGATCTTAATCGGGGCACCCGGGCATTGGGCCAGGACCGGTGTCACCGCCCATTGGGGGCAAGTTCATCTCCCACCACCCGGTGGGGCGAGTGTTTATCAGAACCTGAACGGGGATGGAAAGACTCGCAAACAAAAGCCTGAGGCGAAATCGGAAGGGAAAAGGAGGCTGGGTCCGAAAAAAATAAATATTTTTTTGAAACATTATAAAAAAGTAAAACATTTTCACGTTAAGAAGCCTAACACACTGGGGAAAAGTAATTGTGATAAACGTGATGGGGAATTTCTCACCTTTAAGTATAAAGAGGTTGAATAGCTTGGTGGGACCAATGCAAGTCGGAAAGGTGACCAGAACAGAAGCGGAAAAGCTACAGAAGGACAGACCTTCGCTGAGCAGAAGGGGGACGCGCACAGCTCTTCTAGGCTCCCAGGGAGCGACCTGGGAGCAGCAGTTTGCCACGTTTGTCCTATCAATTAAACAAAGTGGTTTGTTCTTTTTTTCTTTTTAAGTGGCGTTTGGTGTCACTCAAAACTGGGCAAGATCTGTTGAGCTGGCATTTTTGTATCACATCAAGAAAATGTAACCTTGAGATGCAAACAAAATGTATAAAGTGTGTGGAGAGCCGGGGAAGCGCGTGTGTGTTGGTCTCGGTGATTCCTGACCTAGTGGGAGCACGGGTGGGGTCACACTGCCCCGCCCGGCTGTGTCCTGACAGCACCCTGCCAGGGGCTCCTCCCACCTTCCTCCTCCCTCTGGTCTCGGCGAGCCGGGGGGCCTGGCCTCCGGGGTCGTGTCCCCCACTGCACACAGCAGTGTTCAGCTCAGACACAGGGGCAGCCAGTGCTGACCAAGCAGGACCAGCCCAGGGCGGTGGTTGGCTGCTTACAGCGTGCGGTTGTAACCACGGAGCCAGCTCAGAGGGGCCCTGTCCCATTTCCTACGAGACCCAGCACCGAAGTGCACCAGGACCCCTGTGAACCTTTAGCGCCCCCCACCCCAGACCTGCAGGCAGGTAACCGGGGAAAGGCGGTTAGGTGGCCGGAAGCCAGCTTGAAGGGCACAGGTTTGCCTCAATGCCAAGGAAACGCCACCCTCCCGCGTCTGCATCGGGTCGGCGAAGACGAAGCCTGGGGACTCGGCTGGGCGGCTGAGGGGAGACTGGCCCCCAAACGGGGCGGGCGGGACGTTTACAGCCAACATCGTGGGCGGTCATCTGCAGCACTTGGCACGCCCTTTGACTCAGCAGTTCCACTTCTAGAACTCCTGTGTAAAGGCCCCCAGGTGTGCAGGTGTGATCACGGGAGGGTTACTTGGGCAGAAAACTGGAAACGGCACCAGCCTGTGTCAGCCGAGCACCGAGCAGGGACCCGGCGGCCCCGACGGGGGCTGAGGTGCGGTTCTCCAAATGGCTGTGCGACTTTGATTAATAACTAATATTTTGTGGGAAAAGCAAGTTTGCAGGATCACGCCTGTGCTGGGACCCTGTTTGTGGGAAACAGGGGATTCCGTGTGGTCACATTTGTGCTAATAGATATTCATAGAACATTTTTAGTGGGAAATAAAGAGCAGGCTGTGCCTTCCTCCGGGGGCGGGCGAGGGCGGGAGCGAGAGGGGCTTCCACTTCTCACTGAGAATTATTTGTCGGGGGGGAGGGGAGACTTGAATTACTTTTTAATAAAATTGCTAATTTAAACAAGTCTGCTCAAGGAGGGAGCCGGCCATTTCTATTCAGTATAAATGATGATCAAAATTCCCGTTATATTTTATAAGTAATAAAAACGTTCACACACATTTTGCATTTGAATTTGCTCTGCACCCATCTGTGTCACAATGTGCGGCTCCCAGAATGCCTCGTGGCTGCCGGGAGCCCCTGGGGGTGGCGGCCGTGATGCCCGGGCACCGCCAGCCGCACAGGCCCCCTCGCCCCGGCGCTGTTTGCAGGCGGCGGTCGGCCCCCCGGCCCCTGCTCTCCTCGAGGTGCTGACCGGCAGCAGGGGGCGCGCACTGCCTCCCTCCCTCACGCTGTCCCACGTCCACTGTCCCTGCGAGGGCTCGCGTCCTAGGAGCCTGCCGCTCACGTTCCACCGGCCCTGGACGGTGCCCTCGGATGCCCTGTCACCTGTGCTTTGGCTGAGAAAGAATCAAGGTGTAGTCGCGGGCCCCATCAAGAGGCGGGCCTGCGGGGGCGCCCTGCGGCCCCCACCCCCTTCCCCTGCCAAGTCCCAGGCGTGGCTGCTCTGGCCGCTGCCACACCACCGCCAGAGCCGTCCTCCACTCGTCTTCCTCTCCCGGTGCCAACCACCCTCCCCTCAGCACACCCTTCCCATCCCCGTCGTGCTCAGAGGGTCACTTAAAAAGTATGAATGGAATCATGCGACTGCCCTGCACCCACAGTGCTGAGCAAGTACATGCAGAATCTTCACCCCCTGGCCGGGCCCTGGCCAGCCCCCCCAGTCTCTGTGCGCCAGCCACACCGTCGTGTCTGTTCCTCACACTTGTCCAGCTTGTCCCATCAGAGCGACACACGGGCTCGCCCCTGTGCCTGGAATGTTCTCCCCCAATCTTGCCAGGGCGGGCCCTCGTCAGTCCTGTCTTGGCTCACGCCCACCCCCTACCCCAGCCATCTGAGCAAACACCGGTCCCGTTGTCACCTGTCTCAGTTTCTCGTGGCACCAGTGCCTGCCCGATGTTGCCACACTGAATTCTCTCTCTCCTCCCCCTGGACTGGAAGCCCCGGCCTTCACACTTGGCACTCGATGGTGCCCGGTCGTGGCCCCACAGAGAGGGAGCTGGGCCTGTGTGCTGTCCTGCCTGTGACAGCAGCGTGGGGGCCGGGCCAAGTGCAGGTCGGCCCCAAGCCAGCCCCACCAAGGGACAGAGGCCAGTCCTGGAGGACAAGGTAGGTGCTTGTGAAGGTCGTGCCCTCCGTACCCTGCCGGGATGGGCCTTTCCAGTGGCAGCCGTCACCGGCCTGTCACCACCATCGTTCCAGTCACAGCAGAGCCTGTCGGACAGAGGCTCGTCTTACAGGTTCATTGGAAAGAGACTACAAGAGGGCCCCCTGGACACCCGCCCCTGAGCCCGGTGGTGGGTGCCACCACCGGGGTCCGCTGCCTTCTCTGACCAACCGCAGGACATTGCTGGGCGTCCCATCGGCGCCCATCCCCACGTGTTTCGGCTTCGCCGCCTGGGCTGCCGAGCCTTCGGGCGGAGTGCAGAGAGGCCCCGGGGGATGCACCGCCCCTTCTCGCCTGCACGGGGCTCTTCCTCCGCTAAGTCGGAGACCTCTGGCCTGCCACACCCGCCGCCCCTTGGGCTACAGCAGCGCGTTTGTTCCCTTGTCTCCCGCGTTTTGCGTGCAGGGTAGGAAACCTGCCTTTTTATGGGTGTTTCTCTTCCTGCCCGTGGGCGGTCGCAGCCCGTCCGAGCCTCCCGCCCCCCATGCTCTCAGAGGGCAGCGATCTGGGGACAAGGCTGTGGCCTCGGTGCTGCTCCCGGGCTTCTTCTCAGCTCCGTGGGGGGTCTGAGGCTCCTCTCCCGGAATGCCAGCCATTACAGAGAGCTTCGTCCCAAAACGAAGCCTCAGCCTTCCTCCCCCAGCCTGGGGGAGGCTCTGATTTTGGACCAAACCAGACACTTACTTGTCTGTGACGGGACTCGCTCCTCGGCGCTCAGGAAACCCGCCTGGGCGGTGAGTGCCTGGCGTGGCCTGTGGCCTTCCGAGACACTGGAATTATTTTTAGAGGCACTTAAGCAACTCCGATAAAGGAAAGTGGCAGCGACCGCCACCTGCGACCACGGGCACACACCCGGGTGGGGCACGGGCGAGGCTCGCCGAGGCGGAAGCGCTGCTGCTGGGCACGGGCGGAGGACGCCCCCGGCAGCCGCCACTGGACCGCCGCAGCCCGGCAGCTTTGGACTGGGCAGGAGACAGACGCAACTTAGCTCTATGGAGTGATCTTGAGCAGGGGCCACCCGGTGACCTGCGTCTGTCACCCCAGTGCCCGAGGAGGAGGCCCGGGCCGTGGCCAGCGAGCTGCCCTCGGGGCTTTCATCCAACCCGCACACGCCTGCCGAAGCCGCAGACCGGCAGCTCAGGCCGAGTGTGGAATCCGTAAAGTGTAGAGTTTACGGACGGTGTCCCAGCGCGGCTCAGAATTAAACTCGAACCTGCGGTGAGAACAGACCCCAAACTCGGGCCGGCTCTCAGTGCAGTATCTACAATCCTCGTAGGTCACCTGGTCTGTGACCTTTGATGCCCCGTGACCCTGTGACCATGGTAATCTTTAGGATTTGGATTTCTTCCGGCTGCGACTTCTCCTTTCCACTGCACGCCTTCCCCTGCCATCTATGCCCGTGCCGCACCGGCGACTGGCACCGCTGTGCAGATAGATAGAAATGGCCCTTCCTTCCTTCCTGCGGTAATTTTGAAATGTGTGTGTTTCCGCCCTGGAGTTTTTGGTTTTCTCCAACTGCAGGGGGCTAATTAGTTTGGTTATTTCATAATAGCATTTACAGTGTTCTTATTAACTGGGCAGATATCCAGGGAGCGCTCCTTCTCGTCAGGGGCTCCTGCAAGGGTTTTGTCCCAGGGCTGGGCGGCAGGGTGACAAAGCTTGCAGAGAAGCCGGGGACAAGAGAGCGTCGAACCGCTGGAGTCACCTCTAGCTGTCCCCAAGAAAGCCACGCGGCGAGGTCTGCCTTGCACATTTGGCCGAGGAGAGCACGCTTCGCGGTCGCAGGCTAATTGTCCAGCTATTCCCTAGTCCACGGGCTTTGTTTCAAAATACTTGTTCATGCTGACGGTCCAGTTACTTTCCGACAAGAGTGGGAGAAGCGTGAGGAGAAGGAAACCAGGCCTTTGGAACCAGCGCAAAGCCTTCTCCGCTCCTGCGCGCCCCCAGGGAGGACGCTCTGCTCGGGAGACAGCGCAGCTGCGGACACGCCTGGGGCGGGAGCGGACGCCGCGGGCGAGGAAGGCTGGCTTTCCCCCGTGAGCACGTGCTCTCCGCCAGCATGGGCCCGGGGGCGGCCGGGACGCTGCGGGGCGGGGGCTGGCTCCCGAAACCGCTGCCCTGCCCAGCGGTGCTTTGTCCCCTGGCCGGGTTCAAATGTGCTTTCTCAAGGAGTCGCGTGTGGCCCTGCAGACGCACGCGTTCCTCCCTAGCGGGCCATCCCTGTTCACTTTTAATGACCGCATCACGCTCGTGGCCAATGCCAAGGGCTAGGCTGTACTTGAGAGGAGACTCTCTACTTACACCCATGGTCCTCCAGAAAGTCCTTATTTTTCAGCCGTTACGGTGTTCTTGGGGCCAGGATAACGTCATTGGAAAGCTGGGAGCCTTTGAGAAAGCCCCGCCCTTCATTCTACGTGCACGGGACTCTCGAAGTTAGCCTGCTCTTTGGATGTTTATCCCCCGGACACATTCTCAAACACGTCCCCGTGGAGCGCTCCTGCCACGGTGTTCGGAATGGCCGAGACAAACCCACTGAAGCAAACCGCGAGGTCCGGTAGGAGAATAAAGCGTAAATGGTGGCCTATTGAAACAGTGCGATTCTGCAAGAAGCTATTTCTACCAACGTATCCCCATGGATAAATCCGTAACATAGCGGCAGACAAAAACCACAGAGTGGGCTGAGTAAATGGCACCATTTATATGGCGTTTCAAAATACCCTCCCATACTGCGTTTTGTCTAATGGGTTCCTGCAGAATGAAAGCATGAATGCGGAGAGGGGACACACAAGCCAATTTCCCAATAGTGGCGCCGGCACTGCAGGAAGAGACCGGGGGGCGGGAGGGGGGCCCGGCGGGCCCCCACTGCACGGTGGGCTGCTTCCTGAGGGCTCCGGCAGGACTGGGGCGCGGTCTCATTGGTGGAACTGAGGTGGGGTGGGGTGTATTTCTTGCAGTTTTTCACCAGTTTGAAACATCTCATAGTTAAAGAGGTACCATTGGCCTTGTTGGGGACTTGGTGGAGACACACAATAGTTTTTAAACATCAGAATCTCTCAGAGAGGTGGAATTTGGGCTCTACATAAAAATAGCTGGGTCATGTTAAACACTGGGGGAGGCTGTAGGACCCCGTGGCAGGGATGTCCAACCCGCAGCCCAGGGGGGCTACGAATGCGGCCCAACGCAAAATCGTAAATTGACTTCAAACATTACGAGGTTTTTTTTGTTTTGTTTTCATTAATGTTTGTGTATTTAATGTGTGGCCCAGAGACACCAAAAGGTCGGACGCCCCTGCTGAGAGGATTCCAGAACAAATGGTAACACAGGCGTTTCGCCGCTCCGTGCCTTCCCGAGACCTGTGACGGGGACACGCCGGCCTTGCCTCGGGTCCCCCGCCCAGGCAGAGCCAGGCTTCGTGTGGCTCGGCGGGATTTGCTGTCTGATGGCGACTGTGACACAGGCCCCCGCGGGGGTGGGTCAGAACAGGGAGTCAGCACCCCACGTGATCCAACCGTTGAGGAGGTTTGAGAGAAGGACCCTCGGAATTTGTCGTACGTGCATTTACAACGTTACTTGCTTGCGGCTTTTAAATGCCACCTCATTGCTTCCAACGTCATTTTATGAATATAAAGAGTATTACCGAGTTTAAGAAGATGAGTTAATTAAGAAATTGTAATTCCCAAAAAGCCTCTTTGACATAATTAAGAAACCCAGGTGAGTGTAATCCTACCGTTTAACGCCTTCAGTGGGGCGGGAGACTAAAAACGCTCGGTGACCATTTGGCGTAAGTGACCCCACCGCAGGGCTCCGGGGAGGATCAAAGTGAGGGGAGGAAGGTCAGGCGCTCTGGCCTGGCGGGCACAGCAGCCGGCAGGGGGGCCTCCAGGGGACGGTTTTATGCAAACACACAGGTAAGTCACCCACCACTGGACTTGCCGACAGCGGGCCCCCTGCCAACACTCCTCTGTCCCCCATGGGAGGAAGCCACCACCCTCGTGGGGAAACGGGCGAGGCCTCCATGTGGCGGGACATTGCTAGAGGGTCTCTCCACGGGAGGCATCCTGGGTTCCCCTCAGCCGATTCTGGGGTGACGTGTATTCCAGTTATTCATCTTATGGTTAAGCGCTGGGTCGGGAGTTCAGGGTGTGTCCTCAGACAGGCGAGAGCTGCTCAGCCCTCTGACATGCGTTTGTGTCTGTGGCCGTCCACACTGAACGTGCCTGACCTCGTCCGATGCGTGTCTGACTCTTCGTTCTTAGAAAGCCATGCTCACTGGGGCGCCGACTGTCCTGTCGACTGTTGGCCCAAAGCTGGTGGTCACAGACTTGGCACGAGAACACTAAGATGCTCCCTCGTGTCTTCTCTGGTGGCGGCGCCCTAGACTCTCCGACGTGCGGGGCTTGGGGCAGAGCGCCACCCAGCACATCCCCGGCATCAGCTCCAGACAAGTGCGCCCCAGGGAGTGGCCGTGGCTGCCGGCCGTTCCTTCCACGCATGTCCTGCTGTTCCCATGGAGGAATGCCATTGGCGGGAGGTGCCGCAGTGGTTGCATTGCACACATGGCGGGGTCTCGGTAAACGTCAGCCATCGCAACCACTTTGGTGGAACTCCCGCTTCAGCGACGTAAACTCGGGGGGGAAATGAACAGCTCCAAAAACAAAGAAAATGGTTTAATGCCTGCTCTTGACCAAACTGTAGCCAAAACAGAGCATTTCCCGAACCGTCGGGAAAGGACGACTTAAGCGCATACATTACGCGTGGCTCTGCGCATTGACGGGAAGCTGCGGTTCAGGAGCGGGGCGGGGGGCGGGGACTGCGAATCCGAGCGTCTCGGGGAAGCGCGGACGCACGCCTGGCAAGGATGCTGCTCCAGGGCGGAAGCTCCCTCTCCTAAGGTGGTAAAACCCCTTTATCGATTAATTGCCACGCACTCTGCGCAGGAAGCTGAGTAATTGGAAGTGACTAACAGACAGGCCTGTACATCCGTCCATCTGTTCGTTGCGTCTTTACGACCATTTTCTGGGCAGAACATCTTCAAGGCGAGAGGGAGAAGCTGGGACCAGCACAGACCAGAGACCAGGTGTGCAGGGCTTCCAGCGGCCGACCCGCACTTGCGAGGCCAGGGGACACGAAACGCCCTGAGAGCCAGCGGCTCCTCTTCCGGCCCGGGCGTCCGCGGCCGGTGGGCGCCTGCTGGAGCCTGGTGCATCGGCCCGAGGGCCCGGAGCTCATCAAACGCTCTAAAACCGCGTCGCCCCAGCCCCTGAGGCCTGCTGGCGGTGGCCTTCAAAGGGATCCTGGGCGACTGCCAGGCCCGCATGTCAGGTCAGAAGGACGGCGAGCTTTGACTCCCCGGGCCAGAACTGACAGTAGAGATTTGGCTGCTAGACCATGCCCTTTGCTCTGCTGGGGGGACAGATGACCAGAGGGGACCAGGCACACGGCCACGTGCCGGGTAACCTCCTTAACTCAGAAGTGACTTCCCCCGACTCGCTGAGGCTGGGGGAGCTGGGTCAGGAGCAGCAGACGGATCCATGAGTGACAGGTGTCACCGAGCATTCTGCACAGCACTTCTGGTCACCTGTACAGGACGCCTCTCAAATGAAACTTACCCTGTCGTACACCTGGCCTCAGAAAAGAAAAAAGTAACTCAAAGAAGCAATGAATTTACCTAAACACTTGAAGTGCATCCTGCAAGGCCTCTCTGCGCCCCTCACATGCTCTCGCCGGTTACTCAGAAAACAGAACTGGGGGTACACCTGCCTGATTTTCGAGGTGCCCATGGTTTCAGGGTCACAGGGTCACCCCCACACCCCACCAGCACAGGTAGGGTGCTGTCTGTGCCGTCGCTGGGGCGGGGCCTTTCTGTTTACCTGACGGGCTGTCCGTTTGGTGTACACGATGTGGCCGCGTCGAGGAGCATGTTCCAGGCTGGACAAGGAGATGTGACATTTGTGAATTAAAGTCAAAGTAACCACAGGGGAGTCGTCTTTGCCCCAAAACAGCCTTCGTTCAGATTATATCAGGCGATTGGCCGGGAGCCAAGAACATAAGAAAAAGCAGTGTCTGGCTACAGCGTTTGAACAACCGTGTGGGAAGACATGCGAGCTGGCGTGTGTGCGTGCGTGTATCTGTGTGCGGGACTGGGCTGTCCCCACCGGCAGTTACGATGCGTGAAAGAAACGGGGCTGCTGTGTGCGCGTCAGACCCACAGGCTCCCGCTCTCCCCCACGTCCGCCGGGAGACCCGCAGCAGTTCCAGTCTCCGTTGGCGCTGGCCGGTGTGCCCACAGGAACAAATGACCGGCCTCTCGGTGGCTTACGAAAGGCGTAGCTTTGGCCACAGACACGTTCGTGTGGGTTGGCTCTGTGTCTCCTTTATCCCGGGGTCCTGGCCAAAGACGGCAGTGGCTCTTCGGCCCTGGGCCCTTCCCTTTAGAGCGCGTTTCCAAGTGCATGTGATCAGTGGGTCGGTTTCTGACGCGGGATGATCAGGCCTCGAGGAGGCACGAGCCATTGTGTCAGTGTCATCCCGCAGAGTCCCCATCGGCGGGGACAGCGGTCACGTCATTGAAGGAACGGGGCCCGAAGCGGTAGGGACAGAGATAAGACACAAGTGACCAACACGCCGGTCCCTGGGAAACGGGCGCGGCTTCGGTTTGCGGGCTGGCGTCCACGTAAAGAGTGAAGAGGGGACGTTCTGGCAGGAACAGCTCCAGACAAAACCCGAGACGGGACCGGTCTTCGCGAGTGTCCGGGCCTCCCGGGGTTCCTCCGAGGGTCTGAGGCGGGGCTGCGGGGCCGGGGGCCGGGCGCCGTGCGGCTCTGAGGCCTGGCTCTCTGTGCCCGTCTTGAGCTCTTCGCCACAGGGCCCTGCCCGAGGCTCCCTCCCACGGCATCTCCCAGGGAGAACACGCTGCTCGTGTGTGCTCTGGAATCGCTTCCGGGGAGGAATTACTTAGCTCGTCTCTGAGCTTCTCCATCGTTGTTGGTCGTCCTCCTTCTGTCCGCAATTAAAAAGGGTTTGCAGTGATTTGCGATCAAACACAGATGTGCGTTGGGTTTGTCGCACTGGGAAAGGGAAGGCAACTCAATGACATCGAGTGTCTGTTTCCCCCCCAGGGTTGCCCTCGAGTGTTTTTGTTTTAGGTTCGGCCGTCTTTCGGGGGCCGGGCTGGGCTGCCCACCCTTTAAGAAGTAGCGAATCGCCTCTCCTTGCTGATCGCTCGTTTATAAAGTCCTGCCCGTTTTTCAAGTTCCTATATTAGCTTTTCTTTGTAATTCTTGGCTGAGTCCACGTTCCCCGGCATCTTGCATTCTATGTTCGTATTTTAATTTTTGGATGACATCTGTCACACTAACACAGGCTCGCAAATACACACTCAAAATAAGGCTTTCCTAAGTTTAAAACTGCTAATAGGAAGTCACCCTGTAAAGGGACAAAATGGGCAGGATCACGTGACAGTCACTGGCTGTCTGGATCCGGGCGATGTCCCATTGTAACAAAGCAGTTTCATGCCCTGACTGCGCACCTGTGGGCCTGGGGTCCAGGGTGCCTCCCGGTGCTCAGCCCTGACGCGTCGCGAGCACAGTCCCCACAAGCCCAGGGTGAGGGGGCCCGGGCTCAGAGAGCGCTGGCGGCTGGCGCGTTTTCAGTGCCGTTTTGATGCCTCACTATCCCCTTTGGTCAGTGATCAGCTCCGACCAGGAGCCCACACTCTGCTGATGAGAAACGCGGACCCCCACGGGCAAGAAGGGGCCGCCCACCCACTCCTGCGCTGTTGACGTGTTTACCGAATAGATTGTCGTCTATAAACTGCCATTTCCACCCCAGCAAAGTGCAGTTCGGCAACAGATATGCCTTTTTCTTATTTCGTTTTTTACCTGCAGGGGCTTTGAAACCTCCAGTGACACCGCCTAGCGAATTAGCATGGCAACATCCAACTCCCCGTTTTTTAAAAGCAGTGTTGGTCGCTGTAATTAACTCAGGGTGTTTCGTGGGGAATATCACGTCGCACTGAACAGTGTTTCCTTTCTACGTGGCTGGACGTAGGACGGTCTGAAAGAAGTACGCGCGGGCAAAGTGATGGCATCTCCCGGGACACCGGTGTGTCGAATCGATGACAGCAATGCTGGTGTCCTAACTGAGACCCTGCAGGCCGTGTGTCCGTCTCGCCAGACGGAGAGGACGTCACGTGGCCTGGGCTTCACTGTCGCCTGGGACAGCAGTTCTGAGGGACTGTCAGTCACCGTCGCAACCTGTGAGCTTGGGACACGGGTGGGCAGCAACGAAGGGGTTGTCAGGAGCCCCGGCCTGAGGGTCTCCTCCTCAGTTGGGGGGTCCACTGGACAGTAGACTGGCACACGGGGCCATGGCAGCCAGCGGGAGACTGGGGACACGAGGGCGTTGCTCTCCAGGGCGCCCGTCTCCTGAGTCCCTGCTTTGAACCCGGTGCTGTTCTAGGCGTTTCAGCTCCCCGTGTGGACACAGGGACCAGAGGGAACACGGTGCTAGGGCTGCCAGCTGGGCACATTGCGAGGTGACAGGCCACGGTCAGCTGCCTCAGGACAGGATGGAAGTCCTGTTGACTCCACGGCCGTGTGGCTGGCCAAAGCAGCCCCGCGTCTTCCCCACACGTCCGCCGACACAGTCACTCGCCCGCTTTTCCCGTCCCCTGTAGGTTGGTTCTCGCATCTAATAAACCGCCCTCCTGTCCAGTCCCGTGGGCTCCTGCCCGTCTGCCCCGCCAACCTGTGGGGTCTTCGAGGTCGGCAGCCACGCAGCCTCATCTGTCCTCTCCAGGGCTCGTGTAGGCCCTGACCTCACAGCGACACCCCACAGCCCGCGGCTCAGGTATCCAGTGATCGGAACCTGGCATCCGCGGGGCCAACCCCACAGCCTCATCCCCGCACGGCCCCGACACCCACCTCAAGGGCAAGGAGCCGTCTCACAAACCGCCCTCTGCCCGCGGGACAGCCAGGGGTCACAGCGCATCACCACCGGCGAGGCCGCGGGTGCGCTGACCTGGTTTCAGCTGCATGTGTCTGATCGGGTTGGACAAGCTTCCGTTTTGGCCTGTTCTGTACGGCCTTACTTGGATTTTGCTTAAAGGGGAAAAAAAAAAAACTATCAACACATTTTCTCCTCTTCATCCTTCACCAAAGAGAAAATAAATGTAACAGGATATCGGCTCCCACGATTCTTCCCGTGGTGACTAAATATAAACATGACAAGTCGCAGAAGGAGTCGTTAATGTCAGCTGTCAGTGTTATTTAAAATGAAGCAGACCCTCCCAGACGCCCCCGCCCCGCGGACGCTGAGAGCGCGCCGGCGGGGGTGCCAACCCCTCTGCACCGGCAAGGCCGCCGCTGGGCTAAGCCAGGGACCGCAGGTGCTTACACAGCAAAACGGGCCCAACTTGAGTGTTTGCGAAATGTCAGCGCACTTCTCGTTGTCTGGACACAGTCGAAGGGCTGTTTTTTGGCTTAGAACAAGAAGCTGGTCTCTTCCGTGCCCCCCCTCCGGTGTGGCAGGCTGGAGATTTGGGCCGTAGGTGCCTCGGGTTCTATGAACGTGGGCGCTGGCATCACCCACAGAACCGTGAGGTTATCCTGCACTTGCCAAGTCCCCTCCGCCAGGGCGCACACCAGCCCCGTGAGGCAGGGGCGGCCCTCTCTGTGACAGAGGACAGGGCCGGAGCCCGCGCGTGTTTACCGGGGAGACCTTGGGTGGTCACGAGGAAGGACGTGAGATCCAGAGTCCGGGCTTCACGTAGGGTTCCATTCCACAAGCGTGTCCGTGCTACTCCCCTTCATCTTCTAGAAACAGTAGAGCGGGGAAACATCACACAGATGGGAGAGCGGACCGGAGAGGACGGGGAGCGGCTGCGGCTGAGCCTCGCGGCGCGGCGGCCGGTGCCACTGCGGGCCCGGGCGCAGGCGTCGGGACGCGCGTCAAGCCCCGCCCCTCGTCCCTCCAACGCCCGAGGCAGGGACTGTGGTCAGACCCCGAGAGGCCGGGTCCCACCCGGTGGGTCTGAGCGCAGACCGTGCCGCCTCACTCGCCCAGCCGGCTGCGTCCTTAGCAGCCACACGACGTGGAGAGGTCGCCTCCCGGCCTCGGCGTCCTCGCCGCCTCCCGCCTCCCGGGCCCAGCGCCGTCTCCGCCCACGGCGGGGCGGGGCGGGGCGGGGGGCGTCAGAGCGAGACCCGCCGGCGGAGACGCAGGCAGGAGCAGAGCCGTTTACCAGAAATTTGTGGACTGTCTTAGCTTAGGAGTGACATCACTTCATGTCGTTTATGACGTGGCCAAAATTCCTCTAAAAGAAAACACCCGCCGTTGCAGGAGGAGACCTGAGAAGGGTGCAGGCCGGGCACTCCTGGTGCGGGCGCCGGGGCCCCCCAGCCGGTGGCGGGGCCGGCGCGCGTCCTTCCACGGAGGAGCTGCCGCCTGTGCCGAGCCCCGGGGAGGCGGCGCCCCGCCCCCTTACGGAGCGGTTACCGACGGCATTTAGATCACTGCCGCGGTCCCTGATGGTAGCCAGCGTCTCTCTCCCAGTGTAGACACAGGAGGAGCACCATTTAAGGGCCCCGGGGAGCCCCCGGGCGCTCCTTCCGGCAGCCTCCTGGCCCTTTCACCTCTGACCCTCCGGGCATCAGCACCGTGTGTTGTTTTAATCAGCACCGTTGCCCGGATAGCCTGTAGGGTTGACCATTTCACGTTTCATATTGACCACTGATGTTTCTGCTCGGATGAACACGTTCTTTGGGGTGGCCTGGCTCTTTCTCGTTGATGCGTAGGAGCTCATTACATACGCTGGGCTTCGCTGCTTCCTTAGCGGCCACGTGCCACCCTCGCTTCGTGGACGTCGGCCACCTGCTCTTCTCTGTTCTCCAAGCTCTTCTGGACACACGGCGTGTCACGGACCCCCTGGGACTGAGGGCGGAGTTCAGGACAAGGAGCGGCACCGATTGTCCACCCTCAGCGCCTGGCACTGGACGTCCAGGGCCGTGGAAGTCCGGGAGCCTCCAAGCACAGTGAACACAGGCTGTGTATCCTGCCTGAGCCCCACCGGACGACCAGGGCCTCGGGCTGGAGTCAGGCCCCCGGGGACCCTGAGGTGTGTCCCCCTTGTGCACCCACCACTCCTGGCACAGAGCTCTGTCTTCCCTCCCCTCCGGCTTTGGCTACGTGAAGAGCGAGGTGCTCTCAGCTCCCTGACCTCTCGCCGGGCACGGGCCCTCACCGCCTCAGCATCCCTACTTCCCTTCCCGCCCGTCTCTGCTTCCCGAGTTTGCCCCGACCCCGCATAGGCTTCTGCAGCATCCAAATGATAGCTTTGCTTCTCCTTCCACGGGAGGCAAAGCTTGGTCACGAGGGGGGGATCGCAGGGCTTTGGATGTGGCGCCGGGGGTGCGAAGCCAGCGTGGCCTGGGACCTGCCGCCGGCAGACCTCTCAGAAGCAGCCCATCCCAGACCCACGCCGCCTCTTGCATTAAAGCCGCCTCTTGCATTAAAATTAGTTTCAGACCCTTGGGCGACATGCCAAGTCCTCGCGCGTTGCATAAGGCCTGGGACTCCGGCCTGGAAACTCATTTCAGCCACGTTACCTAACTCGTTACCTTATAAACCGTCTCAATGTGCTCGGGCGCCGCCAGGCGTGTCCTCAAAGCCGCCTCTGCTCTGCGGCGCCGACCCCGGGTGCGCGCAGAAGACGCACTCCCTCTGCAGCCCAGCTTTTAATTCAGGTTAATTCTGGGGTTTTGTGGGGGTTTCCCCCCCTCCATGTTTTCCTTTTTGCCATAAAACCTGACAGAAGTGCCTTAGGAGCCGCCAGCTCGCCCCCAGCAGACGGCAGCTCTGCAGGCCAGGGCTCGGGACGGACCGCCCTGGACACACCTGAAAATGAAGGCTGGCTTTTGGCGTGGCTCCTTCCACGACGTTTGTCCTTGGGCACCAGACAGAAGGGCGGCCCTCCACCCCGACACCCCACCTTGCATTTAGGGGGCGCAGCCTTGGTGTCGGTGTCGGGAGACTGTTTTCCAGTGTCTAGATGTGGGGAGAGAATAATTTACAGCGACGGGGACAATTCTGAGGACTGTGGCACTGGTTTCCACCCAGGGGTGATGTTGCCCTTGGGGACAAGGTCCAGGGACACGTTTGGCGTCAGAGCTGGGGAGGGCATTACGCTCATCTCCTGGGCAGAGCGCCCCTCCACCCCCAACGCAGGCCCCGAGGTCAACTCCGCTGAGCTTGAGGGCTGCTGCCCTGTGCGTCTGGAACGTTCCTCGGGCGCACGAGGGTGGGAGGAGCCTAGGGGTGTGGGGAGGCACTGCGCTGGCCCCCGTGACACCCTGGCCCTTTGATCTCCAGGGCTGCCACTTATTTGCACCTTCACCTCTTGGGACGGTTTCTTGGTCTGCCGGCGGGAGACACCCGCCCCCTCTGATGGGCCGCCATGAAGGCCGACGGGATAATCCATGTTTCGGGTTTGGTGAAACACCTGCACGGGTCAGGTGTCCAGAGGGGAGTTCCGGACGTGTGATTGTTGTCGATAGAAAGCAAAGTCAGTAATAATCAAGAGAGCAGAGAGAGCGGCTTTCGCGCCGTCCCCTCCCCCGTCCTCGCCAGCCGTCCCCGCGTGCCCCTGGCCTAGGATTGTCTTTCTGGACCGGCTGCTCGGGACACGGTCGGCACAGCCGGCCAGGGCCTGCCACCCCCCCACCCCCCCGCAGTGGCCACATCCTTCTTGGTCCCAGGGAGCCGGTCTCAGATTCCTCCCCACACGCCTCAGTCTTCTGTCGCGGTGAAGTCCGCGAGGGGCATGCCGGCTGGCAGGCAGGCGGGGTCCTGGTGGGGGGTTCAGCCCTTGCCCCTAGAAACGCCCCGGGAAGTAGCGCAGTGGGAGTCGGGCGTTAACATGTTTGAGGCCTTTTCCTCAAAGGGAAGCCAAGCCCACTTAATTCTCGCTGGCTCTGGGGCTCGGGCTTCGCGCTCGGCACGTCCGAGGCAGCCGCCGGGGCAGAGGGAAGTCTCTCCAATGCGGCCCTGTCTGTTGAGCTGGGAGGAAAATGGCCCATCTCTGCCCCTCTAGCAAAGAGCCCAGGTCCTTTCAGGTCCAGGCAGCACACACGGAGCAGAGCTCCCTGGGAGACGGCAGGTCTTGGCTGCAGCCAAGGAAGAACGGCTGGACCAGAGGGCTCCCCTCGCCCCGCCTTTGCCGACATAAAAAAGGGGGTGTTTAGAAAGCAGGGCACGGTCGTCACCCCGAGGGCTCTCAAGGTCCTCGGGGCTCACAGGTGGCCCCACAGGGACCACAGGAGAGGGTGGGGTGGGGGCAGGGAGGCCTTCCTCCCGCGGGGACTGCCGATCGGTTGAAGGCGAGCCCCGGCGATCTGACAGGAGAACGTGAGCCTGGAATGGAGACCACGGGCCTCGCCGGCAGACGGCCCCCTCTCAGGCCCGGGCAGCCATCTGGTCCCCCGCCGGGCTCCGAGAGACGTGCGTGGGGCGGGCACAGAGACCCGCCACTGATGCGATGGAGGGAGACCTGGGCGTGAGAGCCCACATGCGACCTCTATGTCCGTCACCTGCCAAGGCACCTGCCTCCTGCCAGTCATCCCCCGGTCTGCGTATGTGCCTTCTGTTCATTGTCTGTCTGTCTGTCTGTGCTTCTGTCTATATATGTCTTCCGTCTGTCAAGCTATGCATCCATTAATACATCCGTGTATGTACGTATGTCAGTCCCGTATCTGTGCATCTCTCTGGCTGTGCACACGTGAACACATGCCGCACAGAAGTCATGAAAACCATTAGGAAGCCAAGAAAACACCCCTGCCTTCCCCAGCCTGCGAGGACACTGGCATCTGTGGAACAAGACCCTGGCGGATTGTTCTGGAAATGATCAGTACTGTCAGCGGGGCATTCCGGGGATTCAGAAGGCACAAAGCAAACCATGCATTTTGCAAAAGCCTTGTTTCCAGAAAGTTCTCACTGTTTTTTACTTCGAACACTTATCTTTGTTTTCCCTGGCGCTCCGTCGAGGTGGGATGATAAAATGTGGCCACGACATTTCTAGAGCGTCGAGGGTGTGCCGGGGGAGAGCTGAGGTGCAGCCTCTTGGCCGGGAGTCACCCCTGTCCGTGCGCAGGGTTTGCCCCTCGTCCGAGGCACCAAAGCTGGGAGGCGCCCCTGGGCTGCTCGGGGCGCCCGCGTGCTCGCACCGCCGCTTCCCGAGCTGAGAGCCGCGGTTTCCAGATCTCGGTAAACGAGGTATTCGGTGCTCCCCTCCCCCACTCCCGGTTCAGCCAAGAGCCCGAGAGTCTCCGTGCCCAGTCGTTGCTGTGTTCAGCCGAGCGGAGAAATGCCGCCCCCTCACTTGCTTTAATCCTTTCACCATTAATTGTCCGCCTGCATCTCCTTCAAGAGGCAACAAACAGTAAGAACCGTGCGGGTGTTTTTCCGTCGAGCCGGCCGCGGACGCTCCGCCAGAGCCTGACTGACAGCGCGGTGGGATGTTCCGCGACGCCCGGGCCGGATGTGAATATTTTAATTAGGATTGTAACAAGCTATTGAGAAAGTTCGAGCTAAATTGCTTCAGCTGTTTTTGCATTAGTGAAGCATGAAAAGGAATTTTTTTTTCATCTATTAGAAAATATCCCTTAAGAAAAAAAAAAAAGGCCGAAGGCCGAGGAAAATCAGCCAGTTTGGGAGCCTGAAAGTCGGCGGATTGGATCCGGGTTGGGATTAACTGGGCAGGTTTGACAAACGCCAAGTCACGGCAGCTGTTTGGAAGGAAGAGACGTCCCAATGAGAACCACATGTCTAAGAAAGGAAGGGCATTCCCAGCCGGTTCAGATTCCTCAGGGCGTCTCAGGGTTAGGGTCCCCCATCAAGGTGACCTGCCCCCCACCGAGTCAGGTATTGGGGTGTCTTGTTCAACACACAACCCCCCACTCCCGTGACTGGCGGTCCCGATTGGCGCACCTCCAGCGGCGAGGTACTGCCGGCACCGCCGAGCTAGAACGCCCGGTTTGCGACTGAGCTGGAAACCCACGTCCTCGCCTCTCCCTGTGACACAGACGTTCTGTGTCATGGCTGACACAGGAGAGCGTGGCTGACCAAGGTCTGACGCCACCTGCTGCCACTGCACTGGGCTATGAGGACATCCCTCAGCGCCTCAGATCCCCAGAGGCTGCCCCTTCCCTCTGTGGCAACTCACGTGTCAGGGGCTGTGGTCCGCCTGGCGGGGTCGACACTGTATGTCTCTTCTTACCCATCCATCATGAGCTCGTGCGGTTGCCTGGCAGCCCCCTGGGGGGAAGCTGACAAACGGGACAGTCACGAGCCATTGTTGCAACCGGCAGGAGGTCCTGGCAGCACAAAACGTGGCCCAGCATTGCCAGATCTTCATGCTTTTCAGAAGAAGCCAGAAATCTGGACATCTCCCATTATAAAATATTGGCAGCCCCGGCAAGCAGTTTAAGACACCGCGCAGGCTGCACAAAGCAGACACATCTCCAGAAGGACCGCAAGCCCAGCACCGGACGCCTCTGACCCAGACGTCGCGGTTCCCAGGAGCGGGGGCGGTGGGTCCATCGTTATTTCCCCCCGGGCGCCCTGACAACACCAACCCTTGGGGGTGGTTCATGAATAAGTCTTTGAAATGAAAAATGTGTTTGTTTTTCACAAATGCTCGACCCAGGAAGACGCGCTAACGCGGATGGGTGCAAAGTGTGCTTGCCTTCTCCCACTGGGATGCGGGGCCCTCAGAGGTCCCCCGAGCTGAGCCACCCAGGTGTTTCCTGCACAGAGAACCCCCGCGGGACAGCCCCCCAGAGAGCCGCCCGGTTGGCACCATCAGCGCGCTGCCCGCCGCCCTCTCCGCAGCCCGGCAGGCCGAGCTCGGGCTCCTTTGTCTCGCTGACCCTAACTGCCCCGGCACCAGCCCCTCCCGGCGCACCGGGGCTGTGACGAAGCTTTAGTCCATGGCCCCGCGTGTTTCCGGTTCACCAGGAGCCCCAGGGGCAGGACCCTGGCCACCTCTCTCCAGGCCGTGTCCCCAGAGCCGTCTAAGCCGCCCTGGCAGAGCGAACGCTCCATAAACGTTTGTTGAACAAAGGCCCAGCGAATCAGGGGCTCCCCTCAGCCACCTTCCAGCTCCTTCGGTGTCTAACTGAGGCCCCCGGAGATCTCTCTATTCACTAGAAAAACCTACACCGCAGCCCCTCGCAAACCGAGGCCCCTCACGTGTCTGGGAGGCAGAGGGTCAGGGCTCGGCCCCTCCTGATCCCCGCCGAAGCCCCCTGCAGGCTCTGTCTTGAGATCACATTGGCTCCCTTCTCCGAGGGCGGGGAGGGTGCTGGAGGCTTCAGGCCTCGGGGAGCCTGGCCCACGGCCGAGCGGGAGTTCTCACCAAAGGGAACAGTGTGGCAAACGCAGGCGCGGACGGGAGGAAGCCACACAGAAGCACTGGCCCGCCGGCAGTCGTCCCGCAGGCGCTGTCCACACCTTGCGGCCCAGGCCAGCGGGAAGGGGAGGGCCTGCTGCCCGCGGCACCCTGCCTCTGGGCCACAGGGCGGCCCACGCTGGAACCCGGGGGGTCCGATCAGGGCGTCCAGCTCTCCCACGTCCTGGCCTGTGAAGGTCGCCCGGGGAGGCCGGGAAGTGGAGCGGGCCAGGCCGAGGGGCCGGAATCAGCCAGCAGAGAAAAATGCCCACATTTTCTCCCTGGCAGCCGCGGTCATTAATTCCGAGGGAAGTTTCTGGGTCAGAGAGTTCTCATCTCAGCCTTCCTCTCATAAAGAAACAAAGAGCTCGCACATCAGCACCGCGGGACCGGCCTCTTCAACCGGGGTGACTGACCCAGTGCCTTGTGTCCACTCCCGAGGGCGGCTCAGCGTCACCCCCCCTTGTGGGCACCGCCGTCCCGCACTCTGTCTGGAACTCTACGTGCGAGTGTGGACGTGAGTGTGTAGCTTCGTGTACATGCACGAGTACGTGTGCGTGTGTGCAAGCATGCGTGTCCTTCCTGGGAAAACCAGTAGTAAAGTCACGTTGGTCCCAGTGCCGGGTTCACTTGGGGAACGCCGGCCTTGAGAACTGCGTCCCCCGCACCCGATGCGGGGGGGGTGCCACAGAGGCCACCTGCTCCCGCCGCCCCGCATGGCGGATTTAAGGGCTTGGGCGTGGGGCTGGCGCCTTTGTTCCGCCCCACAAAGGGGCAGGTGAGGCGTGTGGCCTCGTCCCTGGCCCAGCCAGCCCCTCCCCTCCAGGCGAGGGCTTTGGAGCCACCACCCCCTTTCCTGACGCCTTGTCTCCCAGCCGCAGAGACCGGCACAGACAAGCAGGAGGTGTAAAAGCTCCGTTTTGCACTAACTGTTCCCATCAGAGTCTGCGACGCATCCTGATGAAAGCCAGGCTCTGATGGGGCGAAATCAAACGCCGAGGATGGCGGCGTCCCCCCCACGAGATGACACAGCGGAGGGAAAGTCCTCGGAAGGAAGTTCTCTATCGGGTAATTAGCCGTAATCAGCTCGGAGGCGACAGCAGATGAAACAGCTCCTCTGAAGGGACGAGGACAGAGACGAGGACTCTTGGGGGGGAACAACAGAGGACATCCAGAAGCCGGGATCTGGGACTCTTGGCAGGATCCTGGTTGTCAGTCGAAGGAAAATACCTCAAGTTTTCTCTTCTCGTTGAACGCGAACGACACCCGGAGTCATTAATGCGGCGCATGGCTGCCTCCGAAGCCATCTCTCTGCAGAGTCAGTGCCATGGGGAAGTGGCACGTGAGTGCTGCATTTGTTCGGGGCGCACAGCCCCACGTGCACGGGCCTGCACGGGGCGCACCTGAGCTGCAAGATGATGAGCCCGTGGGCTCCTGACCCTTGAGGGGCTCCCGGGGGGAGAGCACAGGGAGGTGGGAGGCACAGGCCCTTCTGCGGAAGGAAGCTGGGAGGTGCCTGTTGGGGCGGCGCACGCCCACGGAGACGGGGCGCTAAAGCGAGGTGCAGTCAGGGGTTCTGAGACCTCCCGGCCTCAGCCGTTCATCCCAGCTAGTCGCCATTGATTCCTGTCTGCCGTGAGCCGGGCAGAGGGTTCCGCCCAAGAGCTCAAGGTCAAAAGAACCACGGGCGCGGGGTGGCACAGCGCCCACAGCAGTGGAGGTCCATTTGGGCAGTCGCAGCACGAAGAGGCCACCCAGAGATGGCTCCTGGGAGGAGGGGCGTCAAAGGACAAAAACGTTCCTCAGGGCTCGGCCCTGAGCCGGACATCACAGCCTGTGTTTTCAGCCCTTAACACAAAACATCTTCACGGACTCTGCTGAAAGCCAGAGTGACCGAAGGCACGTGAACTGGACGTGGAGAAGGTTTTGTTAAACAGGGACCGCACACGTGCGAGTTGCTGATTGTAACCACGACACCGAGAAGGACGTAGTTGTTCCCAGCTCCGCGGGGCGTCCAATAAAAGGGCTGGAATTAAAATGCAACCACAGGAACTGGGGTAGCGGAGTCGGCGAACTTAGGTCCCAGGAACGAAGAGGGCATCCCGCGGGCGCGGGTCTAACGTCACAGACCAGAGACTCGGGGACAGGCCGTAGACGCGGTGGCCAGCACCACAGAGCTTAGGCAGCAGCCGTGTTGAGACTGAGACGCAGCCCAGGGGCCTGGGGTGTTTGTCGTGCTGAGGTTCAGAGAGAGGAGCCCACTGAGAGCGCCATCTGCCTGGAGCGTGGGGCTGGTCTGAATCTCCGGTGGCCCTTCCAGACTCCCCTGGGCTCTCCGTTGTCACAGTCCCCTCCCTTTGCTAAGAGACCTGCGCTCACAGGACCCTGTGAGTGGGTTGGTATGGGGGAGGAAGAGAGATCATTTCTGAGCTTTCACGGCGGCATCAGGAAGAAAACGGGACTTGGGCGGATAGGCGGAGGAGGGCCGCGCTCAGCCTGCCGGGTAGTTGTAAATCGCCCCCAGGTGTGACTTTCCGGGGGCGGTGCAGGCAGCTCCAAGGAGCGGAGCAGATGAGCCAGATGCGTGGCGTGGCCACCTCCGCCTGACAAGCACGGCGCCCACCTGCCGGCTCTCGTCCGGAGAAGGAAAGTGCTCCCGTTGAACCTTGGCCCCCTGCCGTCGCGCGTGAGGGAAGCAGCCCCTGAGCAGCTGGCGACGGGGCCAGCACCAGAACTGGGCACGAGGCGGGAGCGCCGGAGCCCCAGACAGGAGGGCGGCGCAGGTGTAAAGTCAGAGGACCAGGGACTTTGCATCCGTCCGCCTGCTCTTCCGTGTGCCGAGCCACCAGGCACCCAGTGCCCCGGCCACCCAGCGCAGGGCACACGGAGCGGGCCCCAGGCCCCCAACAGTGTCTTTTCGTGCCTTCAGGAAGCTCAAGGCTCCAACATCCACACGAGTCGGGGAGTGTGTAATGTGCGCAGGGTAGGAACGGGCTGGGGGGACCACGGGTGTGTTCCCCAAGGCCCGGGCACCCAGGGGCCTCACACCTGTGCCGTGTCTCTGCCTGGGACTGGCGGGCCTCTGACCCCACACCCGTCACTGTCACCACGAAGACCTCGAAGCCCAGAGACCCTCAGTTGTTTCTAAGTCCCAGGGGAGGAGGGGACCCAGCGCCACCAGCCAGGGTTTGCGGCACGCCGTCCTACGAGTGTTTAAATACTGATTACATTTCTGGCTTTGTAAATAGCCCAATGGTGGGTTTTTACAGTATTGTTTTTACAGAAGCCCTAGCGAGAGGCAATATTTCCCCTGTCGCTTGGATATTAAACTCTTTAATGGCAGGGCACAAAATGACTCCATAAAACTCGGCACGGCGCGGGCCATGGTGGGCTCAGCGCTCAGTGAGGGCTGTGAGGGCTTGGGTAACCGGAGAGCCAGCGCCTGTCACTGTGGGAACAGAACAGCGCCCGCCGTCGGTCACTCCTCTGTTTGCTGGGCCCCATCTGTCCTCCCCAGGGTGCGGACACGCCGGCCGGGGTCACCGAGCGGGCTTCCTGGGGGCGGGAGGGAACGTGAGACTTGGGTTGTTTGTTCTTTTTTCATCTGGGAGCCCGCATAGTTTTTAATTGGCCTTGGTGTTAATGAATGGACTTGTTCTCTCCGGAGCAAGCAGGTCGGGCTCCGGAGCGTGTGATCAGATGGCCGCCTGGTGCCGTGAGTCTGCAGCGGCCGCAGAGGCCGCCCGGCCCGGTGCGGCCCTGGGCTGCCCGGAGCGTGGCAGGGACAGCGGAGAGAGGAAGGGGGTGCCCCTGGTGCGGCAGCCACGGGCCATTCGCTGCCACGCAGCCTCTCTGGGGAGGCCACCTAGGGAGGGACCCTGCAGTCCTGGAGGCGGTTGGAGAGTCGGCGGATGGAGAGTCCCAGCTTTTCCTGGGACGGCCTCTGTACTCAGCCGGCACTCGGTAGACACCCGACCCGAGCTACTAAGGGCGGGGCGGGGCGGGGGGGGGGCCAGACCACTGGGAGAGGCCGTCAGGTGGGCAGTCCCACTGGTCTCCAGACTCCCTCTCCTTTGTCCTCCTGAAGCCATGGCGCCCCTGCACTTGGACAACGCGCCCCCCACCCAAGAGGCGCCCGCGCCTCCTGCAGGGAACAGGCCTGGCTCCAGCTCTGTTAACGTTTCTTGTGGGACCCAGGGCCCACCCAGAGCTCCGGAGACGCAGGAGTGCAGGGGACGGGCTGGCGCGGTGCTGGGGCACATCTTAGAGGCAGATTTCAAGTCTGGAATCTTCTCCTTCAGCTACGCGAGCGTCCTCCCCCTCCGGCGTCCCTCCAGGACCCGCCCCTGCCAAACATGTGTTGTCGCCGTTTGGCAGACACACACGCCGGCCTTGTGAGGCTGAGTCAGAGGTGGCCTTGGGCCTGCCACGGGCAGGGGGCTTGTGTTTGTGAACACGGCGCCCTTTCCGGGTTAAAGAGACTCCCTCTAAGTGAACCCATGCTTTGGGAGCTGTGCTTTCGTGTCTGAATTCTGTGTTTTTGGCTCACATCCGCGACCCTGTCTCCCCTTCCGCCTGATCATCCCTGGAGGGCCAAACGCTACGTCCTCCCCGCGGCCCGTCCCTCACACGCGACTCTGCCGCCTGTCCTGAAGTCACACGGCGGTGGCGGGCGCAGACACGGAGGCGGCAGTACCAGGGCCAGGACCCCAGCCCCTCCCACCCACTGCGGTATCCGAGAAAACCAGGAGGCGTGCGTTTTGAGCCCACGCCCCGCCCGTCCTTCTCACTCAGCATGTCCTTCCCGGGCTGCGGGCTCCGTGGCCGCTCCGTGGGCCCTGGCACCTGTGGCTCCCGAAAGTGCATCTGCGGACACGTCCCAGCGTTTGCACTCAGGTTGGAGACACAAGTTCCTCCCCGAAAAGCGGCGCCGTGCAGGGACAGCCCCCCAGCCTGCCTGGCTCTCTGGCACCTTGGGGATGTCCACGGTCCCCTGGGCACCTGAGGCAGTGCCACTGCTGCGGGACCCGTGGGCTTGGCCTGTCACACCCTCACCCACGAGCCGGCCAGGTGCCAGCTTGGCCTCAGGTGATGGGCAGGAAACCTCGCCCCCAGGTCATGCCAACAGGGAGGATCCCCACGTGTGAGCTGCGGGACATACTTGCTGGTCAGCAGGCTCGGGCCACGGCGACGGGAAGACCATGCCAGGCACGAAGCGCCGTGCCTCCGGCACAGACGGCAATCATGACCCCGCCCTTGGCCATGCCCGGGCCCATGTCTTCTGTTCCCTTGCGCAAAGCTTCGTGTCTTTGTTTTTTCATTCAGATGTCAACACTTAACCCCATTTTTCACAAAATCACAATTTCTGGCCTGTGTTCTGACGAGCTGCCCGGGGCCATGTCCCCACTGGCGTTGATGGCTGGCGTGCGCCGTGCCCTCGGTGGGGCGTGTTCTCTGTGTCGCCGTCACTCCCGCTGAGGCCCTGCACACGCGTGTCCTGCCCCGGCCTGCAGCCCAGATATAGCTGCGTGCTTTCACACATGTGACTGTCGCTGCAGCCAAGGCCAGGCCGGGACACGTCTGAGGCCCAGACCGACAGTGGCAGAGGTGGGGGCCTGGGGTGGCGGTCGCATGTCCGGCACTCAACGCGGAGACGGGCTGTGCCCTTTAGCTGCTCGTAGTGAATTGTCGGAGGCTTGTTCAAAGGCCCCTTCGTTGTTCCGAAAACAGCAACGATGTGCTTCGTTTCCTGCAGGTAACGCTGCGCAGGCTCCGTCACTCTTGTCGTAACGAATGGTCCCGGGGCCGTTTGGACTTGATGGAGAAAAAGCACAGATAAAGCCACCGAAGCCCCCCGCTGTGCCCGACCCCCTGTAAAGCCGGGTTAGAAACCAGGTGCCGTCCGTTCGTAGTCCTGACTTACGCCGGAATTTCCAGGTGACCCTGGGCCGACCGTGCAGGGCAGCCAGACCGATCTGTCAGCTGTAACATCCCGGAGATAATTCTCCCCCCCCGGGTGCTGTCGGGTCGGTGGTCAGCTACACTATAAAGGGGCTCGAAACCACCAAGGGCCACCTAAATGCTCAGCGCAATCCACGCGAACACGTGGCGGCTCAGAGGAATTAGACGTGCGTGTGTATCTGCGTAAACTCTCTGACCTGCTCCCACTGAACGTGTGGGACGTGCTGTCCTCCTCAGAGAAGGGTGATGGGACTAGACGTGGCAGCTGCACACACCAGCAGGAGGGGTCGTGGGGGGAGCACATGGGCTGGGGAGAGGTTCGAGCTACAAAGATCATGGAGTTTCTTGATGGCGGTCAGTCAGCAGGCTCGGGCAGGCCAGCCATACTGCGTCTCTGAACATTTGTCAAACACCCGTCGTGGATCGGGCGTGGAGCTTGGTGCCGGCGGTCAGGCAGGGTAGGGGGGCCCCGAGGGGAGCTCGCTGCAGAAGCATGAGCACAGTCGTGTGATATGGAGAAGTGCACCCCGGCCCAGAGGAGGCGATGGCCACTGAGGGCAGGAGGGGAGACGTGAGGTGGACGAGGGCATCCCCTCGTGGCCGTGTGATGTGACGTGGCACGCCTAGGGCGTTCCCAGAGTCCTGGGAAGGGCGTGGGGGCGCTCTGGCGTTGCGGCCAAGAGTGTTACCCTGAGCCAGGCTGCCTGGACTGGCTCCTGGCTCCTCCCCTCCCCCGGGGCCTTGGGCAAGTTGCTCAAGTCGCCTTGGCCTCAGTTTTCCCAGGCGTGAAATGGGACAACAGCGCCGACCTCACAGGGTTTTTATGAGGTCGGTGTGCGGAAGACAGCATGGCCCCTCCTGGGTGCTCGGGAATGAGAGACGATGGCAGTGGTGGTGGTGACAGCCCTGGTTGTGGGATGGCGGTGGAGGTCATAGTATTGGTGACGAAGGTGACAGTGGGGACGATGGAAATGATGGAGGTGATGGGATGGCATCATTGGTTGTGATAGTCCTGCTTGTGGCCGGTGGTGGTGATGGTGACACTCACATGGCAGACGTGGTAGCGGTGATGGCTGAGGCTGTGGGATGGCGGCGGTGGAGGTGGTGGAGAGGTTGGTCCTGGTGGCAGTTGCGGTGGCGTGGTGTTTGACACCTGGTGGAGAGGGTGGCTGAGGTCTCGCTGTCGGCGTCCATTGCATTGGGAGACCAGCGTCAAGTCCGTGAGCAAGTGGCCATGAGGGCGAAGCACCAAGAATTCCACGGCGAGGGGCGTGCGCGCTGTTGGGAGAGGAGGGCCGGAGCAGCCGGTCACTGTGGCGGAGCGAGCCGGGCTTGGGCCGGGCCCGGACAGGAGGCCAGCTTCCCCGGGCTGGAGAGCAGGGACCGGCTCAGGCGTGGAGGCCGGAGGAGCCTGGGCGGAGGGCGGGGTCAGCGAGGCTGAGGACGCAGGAGAATGGGCGGGGCGCGGCGGGCGGGCGGGATTGGGATTGGCTGGCCCCGGAACGTGACATCTGACACTTTGGTGTGTTCTTCCCACACAGTGTGCTGGGCACGAGTACCCTCTCCCCGTGCCCCGCTCTCGGGGACCCCCTGCCTTAGCCCAGACCCTCAGGCAAACCCTGAGCGAGGGCACTGATGTTTCCATGGGCAGAGGCAAGACGCAGGCGCGGGGACGTGGCGAAACTGCTCAGCCGCCCAGACGCACACACACCAGGGCCAGGATCACAGGGACCGCGGAGCCGCACCCCCACTCCTCTCCGTGGGGCTCCGACACACGCGGGGGTACTCTTCGGGTCGCAGGCCGGCTTGGGGTGCCTGTAGGGCGTCTCCGCGGTCCGGGGCTGGAAACTGGAGGGCGACCAGCATCTGAACGCACACCCACCACCGGTGCGTGGTGGGTGCTGCTGTCGCTCCTGCCTGTGTCGCCAAGGTAACTGGGGATTTGGAAGGGGCAGCCGAGCTACATACTTTGCAAGCAGCGCTTTGCAACCACTGAAGACTCTGTGGCTCCCTGTAACCCTGGGGGCTCGGGGAAGCCCGGGGCGGGGGCTGTCTTTGGTGCCGCCCGGTTAGGCTCTCTGGCCCCGCCACCTCTGCTGGGGGCTCCTGACCTCTGACAGATCCAGAGGGTCTTCCCCGTGTCTGAGCGTCAGCTGATGGCTGAGTGACCGCGTGGCTGAGGGTCTCCGTCAGCCCCACCCTTCCCTCGCCACCTCTCACTTTCACCCTGGACCGACTGCCACCCCCCAGCACCAAGACTCTGCCCCGCGTGCCTTGGATGGGGATAACATGGTCGTCAAGGGGATCTTCCAAGATTCCCCGAGGGGCCTGGACGCTTCCTCCTGGGGTGACAGAAGCTGGGCTTTTGTCCCTCACCTCAGATATGAAACAGAGCCACCTGCGAGACGGCTTCCTGCAGTTGACAAGGTGCTTCGTGTCTTTAATTCGCCGTGGAGACTGTGAGCCAGGTTCCTAGAAAGGACACCTGCGTCACCCTCATTTCAAGTCCCCTTCAGAACCAGAGGCGCCCCAGCCACGCGAGTGTCAGACCCCGGGTCGCAGTGACCCTTCGGCGCCGTGTCAATGGTGCGACCCTCTAGTCCCATGTCGCGTTCTTAGGGTGGCCCCCGAACGCACGTCCAGGCCTTGTAAGGGCAGCTCCTGTGACCGTGTCTAAAAGAGCAGGTCGATGTGGGCTCGTAGTGAGTGCGCAAGGGATTGAAGCGTCCCGTCATTTATAAGGAATAATGTGACCACTTTGTCATTTTAGGATTTTTTAATGTCGTCTTGATTTTGCTGGAACTGAACAAATCTATTTAGGAAAATGGCTCTAAAGTTTTCATTGGGGCTTGGATTTCTTCCCATACAAGTTTGAAAGTGTAGTGCGCCAGGTTCCTGTGGCGGCTGTAACGAACTACCAAGAACAGGATTCGAAGTCAAGGTGTCCCCGGGCCGGGCTCCCAGCAGAGGCCCCAGTGGAGGCTCCTTCCTGCTTCTCCCAGCTGCCGGCGGCCCCGGGCGTCCTTGGCACGTGGCCGCAACCCTCCAGTCTCTGCCTCTGTCTTCACACGACTTCTCTTCCCTGCATGTCACCCCTCTGCATGTCTCTTCTAAGGACGCTTGTCCTTGGATTTAGGGCCCAACCTGTGAACCCAGGATGATCTCTTTACCTGCAGATTCTCAGTTACGCCTGCAGGCATACTCTTTCCAAACAAGGTGACAGACGCGGGTTCCAGGGTCTCCCCTTTTCGCAGGCCAGCTCCGAGCCCACTGGGCGTCGTTGTGACCAGACAGATGGAAAGATGGCTTAGCTCATCGATAAGCTTCTTAGACTGAATAATTACGGATTTGCAGGGAAGCTGCAAAGATACTACAGAGAAGTCTGTGCCCTCCTGCCCCCGCCGGTGACCTGTCACGTGGCCCAAGTGCGCATCACGGCCTGGGGCGCGTGCCATCCACAGACCGCAGGCAGGGCGTTCTTCCGCAGGCTGCGTTTCCAGTCAGAGGGACACACGTTTAAGCCCCAGGCCCCTGCCCAGCCGCATGGCTTTCGACAAGCTTCAACCCTCCGAGACCCAGCTGTGCGGTTGCCCCCAGGAGGACACCTGGGCCTGGGGGAGGCTGTGCGAGAGCAGCATGGAGAGCGTCCCGCTGCCTGAGCCTGGCAGTGCTCACTTCTTTTAGGAGACTGAAGCCCGGGCGGAGAGCTGTGGGGTTCGGGGACCGTCAGCTCCCTCATCACGAACGGGCGCGCCCGCCCTGTGGAGGTGCCGTATCTGGCCATCAGCCACAGGCGGTAACCCAACGCTTCTCGCCGTACGTACCCGGGAGGGCGGACGCGAGGATCGCGGCTTTTAACTGGAGTTAAGTCAAGGCTTGTGTCCGGGGGTCATTTGGCAGATTCGGGGCCTCGTCTTCCCGAGGGCGAGGCAGCGTGGCGGTGCCTTCAGAATGGGTCTGAACATGCACCCCTGCCCCCCTGCTGCAGTGCCGCCACCTCTTTGTGCTGCCCAACATGCAGGGCGGGGGGGCCGACTTAGAAACAATCGGGTATCAGGACACCTCATTTAAGCGCCCTACTCTATTAAGAGTCCTTCAAAGGAGAGATGGGAAACACTGGGGACACTGTCGCCTACTCCCACCGCTGAGCCCCGGTGCCCAGACACCTTGTGTTTCAATTTCCCATCACCCATTTTAGAAGCGAAGTGTCAACTTCAGGGTGTGCGACGAAGAGAAAAACCGCTGACGATAGGTAGCATAGCTTGGGGTGAGGACAAATCACTCAAAGAAAAGCAGGTGACAACGGGCCTTTGTTTAAAGTGGAGTTGATGCAGATAAGAATTGCGTAGGTAATTTTGTGGCAGACTTTTTTCTTATTACACAGGCTAATTTGATATTGTCCTGGGAAGCCATCCCTTTGAATATTCAACGAAGGCAGCGATGTGCAGGAAGAGATGATATTAAGGGTATTACTTGTGCATAATTCACACGCAGTGACAGCCGTCGCCCACCCCACTTCATCACACCTTCTCGGGGAGGCTGCTGGGGGCCTCTGGTCTCATTAAGCTGTTTATTCATCATAATGAACGACTTCAGTGTGCTGCTTTAAGGTTACGCCACACTGAACTGTTCAGAAAATCCATCTCAATGTACACATTTTAATGTTTACGGCCAAATTAATGCCATTATTACCACCTCGATGGTTGAAGGGGCACCGTGGGGGCACTAATTGCATCGCCTCTGTTTCCTCCTGTGCCGGACCACTTCCGGACGGAGCTGCGGCCGCCTCAGTGACCCGTGTCCATGGGCAGGTGTGTTACCCGCTGCGCACAAACTCCCGTCCCCAACCTCTCCCCTCGCCATTCAGGCCCCTCCCTGGGTCCTTCAAGGTGCTGTCGGCAAGTTGCAAAGACAAGAAGATCACATCTTGCAGGCGGAGGGAGGCCGTGCTAATAAAAAGCTGTCATTCACGCACCCAGACATGCATTTTAAACACCATCTGAACTGTTAAGTGGCCCAGTATGAGCCGCCGGCATGGCTACTACAACTTGGAGATTTTTAACAGCTAGAAAGGGGGCTGTGGGCCCCGCGGCGCTTTGGCGACGGAAAGGTTTGGGGTTCGACCAAGCAACGTGGCACCTGGGCTTTGTTACGTCAGACTCGTCTCTGCTGAGCCTGCTTAAGAAACCATCAGAAATACCCCGAGGGGGCAGGAGGTGGGCGAATGTCGTGAAAACACCGGGGTGTCCTCCTTCATACTCTAGCAATTATTTGAAAATGACAAGCCACACCGGGTGACATCGTCACCATCTGAATGTGGCAGATGGAAATTCAGAACGCTACTTTGCGAGGGGCAGTCGAGAAGCGCCCCAGAATGCAGCATCTTAAATGTGGAGAGACAGCGGGAAAGAAGGAGCCCCGCCCCGCCCCGCCAGCCCCCACGGCAGTGGCACCGTGGCCTTGGGGCGGCCCCTCCCTCACTTGTCTCTCCCTCACGTGTCTCTCAAAGAGGCCTCAGGTGTTCTGTCCCCAGGGACACCAGGACACATGTGACAGACGCTCTTTATGAGTTCCTGCTTGTTTTATATGGTATCACTGGGGCCCAAGCGGGAACTCGGGCTTTGAAATTTCAGGGAGGAAAACACGTTCTTTGGGAGAAAGCAAATGTAGGAAACTGTAGACAGTCATTCAGGGCTTAGTTTAGGCTGCGTGGAAATCATTAGTCTGTCGCACACCACCCAGCAGTCGACGGTGCCCCAAAGATCCCCTCGGCGCGAGGCGCTTTGGCTCCAGAAGAGAAGAAATGAAACGAGGGGGCGTGAGCTCTCCTGCCCCCACTCCACATGCCGTGTGCCCCGTCCCTGCGTGGGACGACTCATAGCGGAGAACAAAAGGGGCAGAAAGGGGGACCCGAGCGGATCAGGGGTCAGTAGTTGACCTCGGGGAGTCCCACTTTGAACTTCTGAGCCAGCCAGCCAGCCAGCCACCGCCCAGAGGAGTTCACGTTATTACCGTCTCTTTTTTCTTCTTCCAGTTTGGCTTTTACACAGCCGCGTACAGGGGAACCCCGAAGCAGGTGGTGTCTTTCCGATAACCCTCAAAAATCGCTGTCCCAAGCAGAAACGGAGGGGCCGGCCGGCCGAGAAGGCCGGGCTCTTCACTGCATTGGAAAAGTGCACACCCTTCTACTGGGTGGCTTTACTTTTGATAAATGGTACCTGCACATGTCACCTTCGGGCACTTTCCACTTTTCCCTCAAAGCTGCGCTGGCAAGGGTTGTAGACGGCATACATTTGACTGCCACAGACGGCCCCCTTGCATGCACCCCACAGCCTGTGGGCAGGTCTGCCCCGCGTCCTCGCAGTTCCAGACCATGGTCCACGTGCCCGCGGGCCCGTAGGCGAGAGCTCCTCTCGCTTAGGAAGAAGCTCGGGGACGTAAACCTCCCCCACATCATAATTATGGCCAGTTACTCCCCAAAGTGGAGGTGACAGTGCATGCCACCAGAGCGTCCTCTCCCACATGAGTTAGTTGATGTGGGATGGCTCACCTGGGGCCCGGGTGCACAGTGATGCTGGACTCCTGATCGGTGTGTCACCGCTGGCAAGCACGGCTCCCCGCCTCTCTGTGTCCCTTGCGCTGTGTGTGACCTGTGACCCACCTACCACGTCTTCTCCCATTTTCTACCTTGTTAGTGTATTAAACACAAACTTACTCCATCTTGTGCTACATTTTGATTTTTCAGTGTGCCCCAGGCGGCCGACGGATGTTTAAGCGCCAAACCACACGTGGTGCATGGGCACACTCAGACACACACAGACACACGCGTTTCACACGTTGCGATAGTCAGTCCCTCCATTTAACAGCAGCTCCCAAAGCAGCTGCATGAAAACAAAATGTATCCAAATACAACCGCAATTACGCGACTGTGTGGGCACAACATACCGTCTCTAACCGGTTCTTTACATTTGGATGTGAAAGTTGTTTCCGTTTTTCACAATTACGAACAGCTTCGGGATACACAGCCAAGAAGTTAGCCCGTTTCGCATTTGAATCTCTCTGCCCCCAGGAGGTATTTTAAGTAGCTGAAGTGTAGAGCCGGGGAGGCACTTTAAAAGCTGTCTGATGTGTCGCACTTGGCTAAACTGATCAGGGCTGCTTGGTGACTCTGTGCGGTTTTTGTTTCCTGAGACAGAAAATGGCCAGAAGTAAGTCCCGGGAGGCGGACCGGCCAGCCCTGCACTCCCCCCACCCCCAGGCTGTGATTCTGCACCGATGGGGCGGGGGGGCGGGGGGCGGTTGGCTAGGCCCCCACTCTTCCTCTCCCTTGACTGGCTTGGCTCTCCGCCGTCGGCTTCCCCCTGACCACAGAGGTGGCCTGTCCGAGATCCCGCTGCCACTGTGGCTGCACCTGCCAGGTTTGGTCCCGTGGCGGACAGACTTGGTCCCAGTTGGAATGTCTACACAAGCCCTCGGGCCTCACAGCACTTGGAAGCTCAAAGAAAGCTCTAGAAAGCTCCCTTGAGACCTGCCCACTCTGTGACCTGCCACGTACGTGAGCCCAGGAAAGCAGTAAGCTACCAAAAGGGGCCGTAGCAGCATCACGCAGGGAGAGGGGCTGAGCCGCCGTGTCACTGTGTCGTGGGGCCGAGAGGGAGTTGGGACCCGCAGACCCACTGACCAGACATCCGCCATGGGAGAGAGGCCTGGCACGGCTGGCTTCACTGGGGACCCGCCAACAGGAGGAGACTGGCCACCTCCCGGACCCCATACACCTGCTGAGCCACCGTACTGGGCCAAGGCACGTTGCTGGGGCTAGACAGGGGTCCCCACCAATCTAGGCGCCATTCCTGTAGCCTTTGGGGAAAACCCCTGTTTGGCTCAGGGGCTCTGAGTTGGCTAAGCCTAGGGTCTTTCCTGGCAGCGACCCGGGGCTCGTGACGGCCATCCCGCGTCCTGCAGGAACGTTGTCTGGTTCAGGCACACATGTACCTGCCCACTCCCTTCCTCTGTTCCTGGGAATGTCAGCGGGACAGTCCTCAGGTTAAAAAAATTCGGGAACGATAATTTTGCACCAGCGGACTGTCCTCTGAGCCCGGCGGACAGGAAACCACAGTGGCGGACACCGCCTGCCCTTAATTACCAGCCCTGCGTCCAATTTGCCCGTCTCGGCAGCCTCCCTTGTGCACGCCCGTCGGGGCCGTCGGGGCCGGAGGGAGGAGGCGCTGTGGCCGCGGGGTTTGGGGAACTGGTTCCTCCCGGGCACCCTGCCCTGCCCGCGCCTTTGGCAGGAAGGCAGTGACGAGACAGGAGGGGGACAGCCCTCCATGACAGCACACGGGGATGACGCGGTCAGTTGGGAACGAAAGTCGCTGGCCGCCTCTCACCCGTTCCAGGCCTGGCGTGCCAGGACGCCTCTGAGCTGTGGGCACCCCTGACTCTGAGCGCAAGCTTTGGGGTGAGCACGGCGTTCTGCTTCATGGTGGCCTTTTGAAACATGCCTGGAGAACCCCGTGGGACCGGTTTGCTCTGCGCAACCTCCAGCCCGTGCCGCGGATGTGACCCAGGGCTGTGAGGTGAAAGCAGTTGTCCACTTCTGAGCCGCCCTTCCATTTGTCCCCGTGGCATGCGACCTCAGCAGCACCGGCCCAGATGCACTGCCTCTGGGTGGGGGCCGTGAGTCGAGCTGGGTGCTTCTGCGGAGGGACCCGTCCCTTTCAGAGGCAGACGCGCCTGGACCCCGCCCGGCAGGCAGCGCCCGGGGGAGGCGCCGGGGGCAAAACATGCAAGACTCGGATGCCTTTTTTCCAGAGAACTGGGTTCCCTGAATATGAAAATTAACCTTTTTTAATAACAGAAATGACACAGTCCATTGAAGTGGCGCTGGATTTATCTCATGACACTGCCTGTCAGGACCATGAGTATTTATGGAGTAGTTTCAAAAGTTCATTAAACTCCAGAGATTAAATACGGCCCTGGGCAGTGTCCCATAACGGGGAAATACGGTCCTATTACTTGGAAAAATGTTGTGCTCTGTTGTTAATTCAACTCCCCTGAGTTCTCATCTTCTGACTCAAAAGACATTTCCCCGTGCTGTTAAATTTGACATTTTCGAAGAACCTTGGACCTTGTCCCGGCGCTCGGCAGCAACTCAGCGGTGCGCGCTCATTTCAGGGGGCGGGGCCCGCGCGCTCGGCCCCCACGGGGCTGCAGAAATGTCAGACGCATTAGCCCCCCACTTCCCGTGTTGCCTGACGCGGTGAGAACCGGTGGACCAACACAAAGGCCCCCGAGGGCGGGGACAGAGTGGAAGGCCACAAGCTCCCCAGAAGCGACCCCGTGCCCTGGCCAGCGTGTCCTTGTTTCCCTCAGGAAGTGTGGGGACAGCGGCACTTTGCCCCGTGCTGGGCACAGCCTGTGATTAATGCCACTTCCTTCCCTTCTAATTCCTTCCTCAGTTCCTGCCAAATCTCTGTAGGAACATCCCTTTTATCATCTTAGGTGACCCAGGGGCCTTAGTTCGCCTTCCGCAGAGAAACCTTCGTGACGCTGAGCCTCTTTCATGTGTCCTCACGTGGGCCAACCCCGGGCGGCGGGACCCGTCTTCCCCAAACTGGGGAGAAGGCTGATGGGGCACCCTGGGTGGTCTGCCGTCCGCCTCGGGGCCGTGGAGGTCTCGCTAGTGAGCATCTGATGCACAAACAGGATGACAAGCCCGCCGACATGCCGGGGCCAGGCTGGGCCTCTGGGGAGCCCTGGGTGGGGGGATACCCCTCACCCCTCCCAGACCTGAACTCTCACTCCTTTGCAAAAAGAAAAACCTCTGGGGACGCCCCACTGGGTCATTGGTCCCCAGAGCCCCGAGAAAAAGATGAACCCCAAGTACGGGTGTTTGTTATTCCGTAAGTTCTGCCCAGCAGCTGCTCTGTCGCCGTTATTCAGTGAAAACATACAGCACAATCGACGCGTTAGAGGATGAGGACAAGTAAACGTTTGCTTAATTTATTGGCCGTGCAACAGCCCTTTTGCTCATGTTGTGGTGTTATTAACACATATCTGGCAATGTTAACAATGTTACTAACATTCTAAATGCTCAGCTCTTCAAGGTCTTGCTAACTCTGCTACTGTCACACTATCTCAAGGCCCACGAGGGTGCGCTCCATCCCTGAGGAGGTGGGATGATCCGCGCTGCCCGTAGTCTTAGTAATTTCAGATGTTTTAGGTTGTGTTTATCAGACGTACTCTGTGTTCCGTGGTCTTCAGCCTTGTTATGGGGTGACAGACAGCTTGGACTAGGACTAGAAATAGGGACACTGAATCTGGCCCTCTGCTTGTTTTCGTAAATAAAGTTTTATTGGCACACATGGAAATTACACTATGGTGTTTGCTAGAAAGATAAATAATTTCTGCCCAAATGGGGACCCATGTCTTGTGGGTGTCTGCGTCATCCGTGCCTAGTGGGGCACCTGCACCTCCCTGGGGAAGTCGTGCCGAGGGGCGGAGGCAGAAGTGGGATGGGTGATCGGAGTCTCACACGGGTGAAAGTTGAAGAACCGCGTTATTAAGGCCCTACCTTAAGCGCCTGGTTGTACTGCACTTACTGGTTTTGAAGCACACCCAGCCCACAGGCTGGCTGTATATGTTGGAAAACCAGGTGTGAACCAGGAGTGTGACATCTGTACGGCCAGCCGTGCATGCCGTGACAGCACAAGCCGACACCAGAGTGTCGGGACCGCGCATTTGAAAGCATCCCTCCCTGAGCGTTCACTGGCTGTCTCACGTGCCGGGCCTTGTGCACTGACGTTCACGTTGGACACACATTCGAGCCGACCAGTTTGGGGTATTTGTCTTGGGATAGGGGCGAACCCCGGAAGGTTTTCAGCTTTAAATATGTACAGTTCTGTGTTATGGTAGATTTGCGTTCTCGATTTTTACGTCTTACATAGAGAAGAGATGACGCGCTTCCTAAGAGTGCTATTCACACAGAGGGAGAGCAGGAAGGCTGGAAGAATGTCATCGGAGACCCGCCACCTGCAGGGGTGCAACGAGCAGGGTGGACATTGCCTGAGGGAGCCGCCCTGGAGACCCAGAAGGATGTGAACGGGCGGGGGGGTGGGAGGGGGAGGTTTAAGGTGTCAGCTCACGTGACTTGGGGCCGGCGAGCCTGCCGGCCCTGTGCCAAGCAGGCTCGAGCCCCAGGGGCAGCAGGTGTCCTGGCCACCAGAAGCCCCTCTTCTTCAGGGCCCTGTCTTTTCTCGCCGGGGCCTCAGCCGGCGAGACGGTGGCGTGTGTGCGGTGATGGCGCCATAGGAGGGACCCTGCCTCTGGGGAGAAGCAGGCAGGGTCCCCACGGGCCACTGGCCCTGGACTCCATGGCCGAGTCTCTCCCGCTGAACGGGGGAGGGCGGCACCCGCCACTCGTTACCTTCCACCTCGCGGTCTCTCCATGGACAGTAAATTAGAGCAGCGAGGAGGACACAGCGGCCTTCCTCCTCTGGCCCCGCATCCTCTTGTGACCCAGGCATTTTGAACCTCCCAACAGCCTGGGGCGTGGCGCCGAGCCCTCCCACGTCCGCACAGGAGGAACCGCCCGCCCCAGCTGGGCGCCCTTGTCTTGGGCCGGCAGGACGAGGAGTGCGGGTTTATTTGGAGTGCGTTGCATTCTGTCCCGGCGGATTCAGGGACCGGTCCCGGGAAATCACTGGATTTGGACAGACTCTGGGCTGCCTTTCTGACTCAGACTCTTGCCAGGTGACATCCTGGCTCTTAGAAAAATTAGGAAAGTAGCCGTTTCCTTGTCATAAACATATTATACACACTGTGGCTTCCACGTGAGCCCCGAGCTGTGGCCGAGGAAGGTCCTGAGCCCTGAAGCCGACTCCCAAGTCCCGCGGGAGGCGTGGGGGTGCTATCCACACCCCCCTGATCCTACCACGCACCCGGCTCACCCGTCACACCCTGCACCAGGCTGCAGGACGCCCTGCATCCATGCAGTCACTACTACACTTCCGTCTAATAGCACCCCCAGCTAAAGGCTCGTTTCCCAGGCTCCCTTGCAGCTAGGTGTCGCCGTGTAACTAAGGTGCCCCCGATGCAATTACATGGAAATACTTTGTGGGAGCCTCCCCTTCCTCAATCTTCTACCTTCTTCCTTTTTCCTGTGTGGAGCATAGAAGTGATGGCTGGAGGTCCAGTAGCCACCTTGGGCCATGAGGTGACCTAGACAGCAGAAACCACATGGACGCAGAGCAGAGAAAGAGGAAGAGGCTGGGCGTACGCCCCCTACCAGCCGCTGTGGTCCTCCTCATTGCCAGCCTCTGGGCTTCATTCACACCGGCAAACATACCTTCATGCGTTTGAGGGCGTCTACGTTCGGGTGAACCTAGGCCTCCCGCAGCTTTTCATACTGTGTAACGTTTGTCTCCCGGACAATGATGTTGCTTTACTCTCTTGGGTGGTCATCTTATTCTGCGGCACGCGGCCGCCCCTGTAGCAGTCCGGACCCCCATGTCGGTGCAAGGGCCACAGTCAAACACTCTCACAGAAAATGCGGAAACCAGACTGAGGGAGGAGAGGGGTCCCTTTCCACACCACGCGCTCCGCCCAGACTTCTGGTGTGTCATCTTCCGAGTGATTCTCCCGGTGGCCACGGGCTCACGCGGGCTGCGCCCACCGTGTGTGCTTCTGAGCCGGCACCCTCCCGCTATCTCTTGTGCTCTCCCGTTGTCCGGGGGCTGTTTTCTGCGTGGACGGTAGGCCCTTCGTGGTCTGCGTCCCCTAGTCCCCAGGGGCGATGGGCCGGCGCCATCAGGGGCCGTTTCCCCCCCGGTATCTACACCCAACAACGAAATCCCCGGCAGGGCACAGCTGGTCAGGGAAAGTCTAGACGCCACAGCGTGCCATCCGCAGCCCCTGTGAACATCTCCACATGTTATTTTTAATTAATTATATTTCACTGAGGCAATTAGGGGACTGACAACCTCAGTTAGGCTCTAATGAGAGGACCATGTCACCTCACACGCTGTTGATCACGAAGGGCGGTGCCGCACCCCAGGGCCTGGGCGCCAGGTGGGGCGGGGGTGTGGGGGGAGCGGCGGCGGCTGCGGGTGGAGCCGGGCGCGCAGGGGCCCTGGGCCTGACGCTGCGACCCCCGTCCCTGGCACATGTCCCCTTCCCGCTGCGGTACGTGCGCTCCCTCGCCTCCCGACCTCTGCTTTGCTTCTGTTTGCTTTGACTTCCTAAAACCAGGAGGACAGCCTCTGAAGCCCCAAACCCTGCGCTCCTCTGAAACGCTGGGGCGATCCGTCTAATCCCCACGCCTTTACCTCTCTGCCGCCACGGAACAGTGGCTAGCGCCCAGGCCGCCGACCCATTTCACGCCTCTTGCCTTCGCTGAGCTGTCCCGTGGCATGAAAAGTGCCCGGCACACCTGGCGCAGGCCCGGGGCTTTGAGCCTGAGCAGCGGTGATGACGGTCAGAGGAGGGGACGTGGTTATCGTTGGCGTCCCTTGCAGTGAGGACCGGAGGCCACGTGAGCAGGGGCTCAAGGGAAGTGGCACCCCGTTTTCTTAAGGCCAAACTTCCCGTGGTTCTAAGTCGTTTTCCCTGGGGAATGCCGAATGCCCAGGGACTTCCAGAATTGGGGGGAACAGGGGGATATTGTGTTCCTTGTAGGAAGACCACTGTTAAGGAAGCCGCATGTTACTTTCACCGACGTTGTTAACGTGGAAATCTAAACGCCTTTCCCAGACCGATTGTGCGGGGGGCAGGGGGGCGGCCCTCAATATAACATTTGAAGGCTGCCCCGGTCCTCCCGCCTTCCCACCTCTCAGAAGCCGTGGCCACCCTAACACCCCCGTCACCCTCGCCGCGCCCAGCGAGCGCCCGCTCAGTGCATCCTGAGACACGCTCTGCCACCTCCACCCCGAAGACGCGGGGAGACGCCCTCCTCTAACGGGCGTGCAGGAAATTACCCCTGCACAGCGTGGCGGGAGCCCCACGTCTTAGATGCAGACCCAGGTGCCGTCAGTCATCGTAGGGACTGGAACCCACCCCCGTCCTGCGAAACAGGGACTGAGAAACAAGAAAAGTGCTCACAGGTCAGTATGGTGGGACGTCCCGTGGGCACATTATCAACTAGTTAACATTCTCGCATCTGCAGGGGAAGGAAGTCTAAGGCCGAGGCATAGGTTTAATCTAGGAGTCCCAACGCCCCCCGCGAGGTCTTCCCCACAGTCAACACCCACGTTGAGTCTGGCAAACAGTAGAAGCGCCGTTGCTGGGCGGCCGAACGGCATGCGTCTCTCCGCGGGTCACGAATGCCTCCTGTCACACAAATCCTGGGTTGGCAGCAAATCTCCCAGACCTACCTTTGGAAAAAAGACCTTGTCCTCTGCTTTCCGGGCTTCGAGTCAGGATTTCGGTTTTTCAGATGTTGGGAAGTGGTTTCGCTTGGCGGCGGAGGGAACGCGGGGAGTGAATGCGTTGGTTCCTGGATTCCTTCCCTGAAAAGTACTTATCGGGTCCTGCAGGGGGTGACCCTGGGGACCCAGTGGTGCCGTGGCTGAAGGGGACCTGCCCTCCAGGGAGCTAGCGTGCGAGGGGGACACCCACTTGGTTTTCTACTGGAAGACAAGCCTCGTGTTGGGGGCAGCTCTGAAGGCGGTAACGCGATGGGTGGTGTGGGGGGGATCGTTGCTCTGCGTTGGGGGGGCATGACTGGCCTCTGATGAGGAGGGACTTGAACTGAGACTGGAAGCTATCAAGGAACCAGCAGGGGACAGCAAAAGAACATTCCAGCAAAGGGACCCAAAAGAATACTGAAAGGCCACAGGGGCTTCGTCAGCTCAGGCGGCTGTGACGACAGACAGGGCGACCTAACCTGCAGACATTTATTCCTCGCTGTTCCGGAAGCTGGGGGCCCAAGGTCAAAGTGCCGGCCAGTTTGCTTCCTGGTGAGAACAGCTTCCTGTTCATAAGC
>PVJD01009416.1:0-62930 GCA_004026545.1 Mormoops blainvillei
ATTTCCTTGATATTGCTAATTGTAATCAATAATAGAAAATTACTTTTTTCCTACAATAACCAAGTAGATGAAAGAATAGAACATGAAACATAAATATGATAATAGTTTAATAAAAACTAAATCTCTATCATATATGAGCATATTTGCCTATGCTTATATAAGAAAGAAAATTTGAAGAATATATACTACAATCTTTTTAAGTTACCTCAGGTACAGTCTGAGTAGGGGATAAAAAAGCTAGTAATTTGTCTTAGTGTACATACTATTTTCATACAAACACATGCATATGCATATTTTATATATACATATAACATATATATAATAGATCATTCTTTATTGTTGTAAAAAATAAAATATTAAAGAAGCAATATTAAATTATAATTAACACAATTATCATAAAAACACTAAATGTTTACATATTGTTTTTACTTTATTTTTATCCTTGACACTATTACAGATTTCCAAATCCCCCCACCCCCTTTTGCCCATCCCCAATATCTGCCCTCATTTGCCCTTTTCTCTGGCCATCACTACACTGTTGTCTGTGTCTGTGGTTTAGGCATATATGTTCTCTGGCTAATCCCTTGACATTCTTTCATCTGATTCCCCCAGTCTCCCACCCTCTGACAGTTGTCAGTTGTTCCATGTATCTATGCCTCACATAATTTTAAAATATAGGTATTATTAGATAAAACAAATAAAAGTACTATAAAACCTAAAAGGATACTTGGATAAATGGAGAGAATTCTGTATGCTACATCAAGAATTCTTAATATTTTATGGATGATATTTCTACAGAAATATATTTATAATTTTTTTTAAATTTGGAATTTAAGAGAAATGTAATAAAACTCATCTGTAAAGATACAAGATTATTTTAAGTAATTTTTTTCGAGTGGACAAAAAAAAATGAGCTCATCAAATTTAAAAAAGTTTTATGAATATACGGTAATTCAAGGAATGTGGCACTGATTTAATTATTGGCAAATAGCTTTTTCATGTAAGAATAATATGTATAAAAGAAATTCCAGGGATCCAAGATGGCGGAGGAGGTAAGTGGAAGTGACACAAACCTATAAGGACCAAATTGGCATTACAAATAAACTGTAGAAAAAACATCCTAAATAACCATCTAAACACTAGCTGGAGAGAAGCCTTATAATGAAGAACATACTGAAGAAACCACTTCACCACAACATGACTGGTAGGCAGTGCTCAGGAGGCACGGATGACTGGCTAGGATCCCATGTGTGGCAGATGAAGTTCCAGAGGGATATTTCAGCAGCCTAGGGGTTACCCTTTAGAAGTGTGGGGTTTAGACCCCAAGTTGGGCTCCCTCAGCCTATAGCACTAGAGCCAGGAAAGGAACCCAGGTAACATCTAGCTGTGAAAAAACAGTGGGGTTTCTGTTTGTCAGGGAGAGACCGTGGGATATGCAGAGAGCCTTGCAAAGGGCCAACACAAAAAATCCATTTGCAGCCACTTTCCCTGGACTCCAGCAGAGGGAGGCAGAGTGGAGTAGAGATGTGTGAGGAGAGTCTGGGGCTGGTGGCTCTGGAGAGAGAACTGAAGGAACAGTTGCCAGTTTCCCTGTGCTGAGTCATTCCCCATATTGAAGCAGCCATCTTTCTTAGGCAGAGCACTCCCCACCAAGTAGCATCAGCCTGAGGGGAAACAATAAACCTGCCCACAGGAATTACTCTGCCTCACCCTGTGGAGCTTAAGCCAGGTTTCTGAGTACAGCTGGAGGTTATCTCAGTGATTAAGTTTAACAACTAAGACAGAACTATGAGCCCTCTGGGCCTTTTGCTGATCCCCAAGCCCTGGGCCAGTGCTAATAAAATCTGTCTTGGTGTGTAGCCTGGTTCTTTCAGCACACACTCAGGCCCAGGAGAGGGAGCCTAAGCTATGGATTGCTGATAGATCCAGATTGCCTAAAACCCATCACAGACACCATGTGATATAGGATTGCACCAGAATTTTTGCAGATCAGTTTAATATACAGAAACAAATATAATGAAGCAACCAAAATGGGATGATAATGAAATAGGACCCAAAGGAAAGAACAAGAGAATCCTCCAGAAGAACTAAATGAAGGGAAGCAAGAAATTTATCAGATATAGAGTTTAAAGTAATGACTATAAGGACTCTAACAGCATGACAGAAAAAAAGACAGAAACAATTAAAAAAAGGACCAGTCAGAAATAAAGAATGCAATATCTGAAATAAATAATACAGTGGTAGGAATAAACGGCAGGTAAGATGAAGTAAAGAGTTGAATTAGTGATTAGGAAGACAAGGTAGAAAAAAACACCCAAGCAGAGCAGAAAAATAAAAAGAATTTTAAAAAGGAGAGCTTAAGAAATCTTTGGAAAAACATGAAGCATAACAACATGTTCATCATGGAATACCAGAAGGAGAAGAGAGTGAGGAAGGGAGAAAGAGCCTATTTGAAGAAAGAATGGCCAAAAACTTTCCTAGCCTGGTGGAAGAAAAAACACACAAGTCCAGGAAGTTCAGAGAATCGCAAACTAAGAAGGACCCAAAGAGGCCTACACCATGACACATCGTAATTAAATGGCAAAGCTTGAAGGAAATGAGGAAATCATAAAAGCCACAAAAGAAAAGCAGGTAGTTACTTACAAGAGAGCTCCAATTAGACTGTCAACTCATTTCTCAACAGAAACATTTCAGGTCAGAAGGGATTGGCATGAAGTATTCATGTTGATGTAAAGTAAGGACCTACAACCAAGGCTACTTTACAAATCAAAGCTATCATTTAAAATTGAAAGAGAAATAGAGTTTCCCAGGCAAGAAAAAGCTAAAGGAGTGTGTTAATACCAAACAAATACTGCAACAAATGTTAAAAGGTTTGCTTTATGAAGAAGAAGAGGAAGAAAAATAGAAAGAAAGACAGAAAAAAATAGTGTGAAAATAAAATGGCACCCTAATTGGTATGGCTCAGTGGATTGAGTGCCAGCTTGTGAACCAAAGGGTCACCTGTTTAATTCCCAGTCAGAGCACATGCCTGGGTTGCAGACCAGGTCCCCAGCAGTAGACATGTAAGAGGCAACCACAAATTGATGTTTATCTCCCTCTCTTTCTCCCTTCCTTCCCCTTTCTCTAAAAACAAACAAAATCTTTTTAAAAATTAAAAAAAAATTAAAAAATATGTATCTATCAATAATCACCTTAAATGTAAATGGCTTAAATGTTACAACCAAAAGACATAGACTAGCTGAATAGATAAGAAAAAAAGACTCATATATATACTGCCTCCAAAAGACACAACTCAGATCAAAAAATACATGAGACTAGAAGTAAAGGGAAGAACAAAGATATTTCATACAAATAGAAAGGAAAAAAATTGCCAGGGTAGCAATTCTTATACTGACAAAACAAAGTTTAAAACCAAGGCCATAGTAAGAGACAACGGTAAACACTAAATGATGAAAAAAGGAACAATCGAACAACAGGATGTAACCCTAGTAAACATTCATGTACCCAACACAGGAGCAACTATATAAGTAAATCAAATCTTAATGGACATAAAAGGAGTGTTCAACAGCAATACAGTCATTATAGGGAATATTAACACCCCACTGACTTCAAGGGATAGATTTTCCAATCAGAAAATCAACAAGGATACAGCAACCTTAAACACACACTAAATCAAATAGATTTGATATCTTCAGAGCATTTTACCCCAAAACAGAAGAATATACATACATTTCAAGTGCACATGAAATGTTTTCTAGGATAGACCACATGTTAGGACACAAAACAAGTCTCAATAAATTTAAGATTGAGCATTTTTCCCTGACCACAATGCTGTGAACCTAGAAATGATTCACAACAACATTGAAAATATATACAAAAACATGGAAGCCAAATAACATGTTATTAAACAATGAATGGGTTAACAATGATAACAAGGAAGAAATCAAAAGATACCTTGAAGCAAATGAAAATGAGAACACAACAACCCAAAATCTGTGGTACACTGGAAAAGTTATCCTAAGAGGGAAATTCATATCATTATAGGCCAGTATCAAAAAAGAAAATAATAAAACAAAAACAAAAAAGCTCAAATAAACAATCTAACATTATACTTAAAGGAACTTGAAATAGAACAATAAACAAGGACTAAAGTTAGTAGAAAGTAAGGAATAATAAACATAGAGCAGAAATAAATAAAATAGAGGCTAAGCAAATGATACAAAAGATCAATGAATCCAAGAGCTGGTTCTTTGAAAAGATAAAGAAAAGATTGACAAACCTTTAACCAGGTTCAAAGAAAAGAGAGAAATATTATTTATTTGGTTCAGAGGAATGAAATAAATAATATCAGAAATGAGAGAGGAGATATAACAACTGACACCAAAGGAATACAAAGGATTGTAAAAAAATATTTAAAATATTATGAACAACTGTATACCAACAAACAGGACAACCTGGATGAAATGGATAAATTCCTAGAAACATACAACCTTCCACAACTAAATCAGGAAGAATCAAAGAATCTGAATAGATAGATTACACCTAGTGAAATTGAAGCAGTAATCAAAAAACTCCCAACAAACAAAAGCCCTGGACCAGATGGCTTCACAGGTAAATTTGACCAAACATTCCAGGAAGAACTAACACCTCTCTTTCTCAAACTATTTCAAAAAATTCAAGAGGAGGGAAAGCTCCCAAGCTCCTTTTATGAGACCAGCATTATTCTAATTCTAAAACCAGATTAAGACATTACAAAAACAAACAAACAAACAAAAAATACTAGGCAATATCCCTGACAAACCTAGATGCTAAAATCCTCAACAAAATATTAGCAAACAGAATAAGGTAATATATCAAAAAGATCAGACACTATGATCAAGTGGGATTTATTCCAGGAATGCAAGATTGGTACAATATTCTCATATCAATACTTGTGATTCACCACATAAACAAAATGAAGGGTAAAAATTATATGATTATGTTAATAGATGCAGAAAAAGCATTTGATAAAATCCAGCACCATTTATGATCAAAACTCTTGGCAAAGTAGGTTAGAGAGAACATGCCAAATAAAGGCCATATATGACACATACATTGCCAGAATCATACTCAGTAGGCAAAAACTATCAGAATTCCATTTAACAAGACAGGTGTTGGCTTTCAACTCATTATTCAACATTGTACTGGAATTCCTAGCCATAGTAATCAGAAAAGAAGAAATAAAAGGCATCCAAATTGGAAAGAGAGAAGTAAAACTGTCTTTATTTGCAGAAGACATGATACTGTACATAGAGAACCCCAAAGATGCCACCAAGAAACTCCTAGAACTGATAAGTGAATTCAGCAAATTAGCAAGATACAAAATTAATTGATGATGTTAATTCTTCCTATCCATGAACAAGGTATGTGCTTCCATTTATTAGTAACAACAAGTGCTGGTGAGGATGTGGAGAAAGGGGAAACTTTTGCACTGTTGGTGGGAGTGCAGACTGGTGCAACCACTGTGAAAAGCAGTATGGAGATACCTCAAATAATTAAAAATGGATCTGCCTTTAGACCCAGCAATCCCACTTCTGGGAATATATCCAAAGGAGCCCAAAACACTAATTCTAAAGAAAATAAGCACCCCTATGTTTATTGCAGCATTATTTACAATCACCTAGATATGGAAGGAGCCCAAGTGTCCATCAGTAGATGAGTGGATAAAATAATGGGACATTTACACAATAGAATACTACTCAGTCAAAAAAAACAAACAAATAAACAAACAGAAAATATGTCCTTTGCGACAGCATAGATAGACCTGGAGAACATTATGCTAAGTGAAATAAGCCAACCAGAGGAAGACAAATACCATATGATTTCACCTGTATGTGGAGTCTAATGAACAAATTGAACTATCAAGGAAAATAGAGATAGACTCATAGAGAGCAGGATGACAGCTATTGGGGAGGGAGAGGCTAAAGGGGCAGGAAAAAGAACTCATGGACATGTACAACAGTCTGGTTGATTGCAGGAGGGAGGGGCTATAAGGGAGTTACATGGTAATGGAAAAAATACATAAAAATTATATTAAGTAAAGAAGCCATCCCACCATTCCAACATGAAAGAGTATGTGTTTGTTTATGTGTAAATGTTAGTAAGTCTGCAAAGTTAATATTCACAATGAGTAAGGTGTTTAGTAAAATTTAAAATGTATTTCTTTTAACCTAAAAGTGAAATAAAAATGCTAAAAATATATTGTATCAAAATACATGAGTTAATTAATGTATAGAAATTCCAGTATTATTCTGATAAGGATTTTTGTGTCTGTGCTTATGAAAAATATATTTTTTTTCTTGTAATGTCATTATCAGATTTTGGTAAGAGTATAATGGACCCTTAAAATGAGTTGAAAAGTCATTTTAACTTTTCTTCTATTTTCTAGATTGTGTATGTTTTGCTTGATTTAATCCTTAAATGATAAGCAGAATTTGGTAAGAATAAAAATATCTGTGCCTGGATTATTCATTTGTTGAAGGTTTTATAAACTATTATTAGTTACTTTCCTCAATATGTATAGATCATTTAGTTATCTATTTCTTCTTGAGTGTATTTTGGCTTGTGTCTTTAGAGAAAATGTCCATTCATCAAATACGTGATCATAGAATTATTTATAATATTACCTTATTATCCATTTAATTTCTCTGGGATTAGTAGTGAGGTCTCCTTTTTCATTTGTAATATAATACTTTCATTTTCTCTCTTTCTCTCCCTCATTAGTCTGATTAGAATTTAATCAATGTTCTGATCTTTTCAAATAACCAGCTTTTGGTCCATTTATTTTTCAATTTTATCTTTATTGATTTCTGGTCTAATTTTCATTAATATTTTAATTCTACTTAATATAGGTTTAAGTTGCTTTTTTTGTCTAGTTTCCTAAAGTACCACCTTAATTTATTTTTAAAAAGAGCTTTCTTCTTTTTTAATTTGAAAAACAAGACTTGAGTTGTGTGCACTGACCTGTAGATAACTAACACATATAATGAATTGAGAAAAAAAAAAGCAAGAGACATGACATTATTTTGAGTGGGAATTCATTTTTATTTGAAAAAGATATATGTGCCACTGATACATATTAAAAGTACAAAGAACATGCTAACAGTGTCAAAATAGATTATCTCTAGCACGTTGATGACAAGGTCTTCTTATTTTTCATATATAATTTGGTAGTATATATTTTATACAATTGTATTTATTTATTTGTATTTTATCAATGAGAATATATGCATATATAATCGGTGAGTGCAGAAGCAGAGATGTCGAGAAACTGTTTAGTGATATTTAGACAATTGGCTAACTCTTTGGAATACAATAAAATGTAAAAGCTGAAACACTACATTCCAAATTTTATCAAAATAAATACCTGTTAAAAATGTCAAAAAAGTGAATGTAAAAAAACAAAATATATAAATGTTATTTTTATGATACTTAGGATAGGGAAATATTTTAAAGCATAATCACAAAACAGGAATCAGAAAGTAAGTGGTTTGAATACGTAGTATTGAACATTTTTAGATTTTAAGAACAAAATTATTGAATATTTATTAAAATTCTAATATAAATTAACTGCTGTATTAATTAACTGCTTCCACTGATGCCTTCCCTGCTGTCAAGAAAACCCTCACGGCTGTCACCTCTCCTGTAGCTGGTCTGCGGAGGTTCTTTTTCAGTCTTTAACACTTCTAAAGGAGCACCTTCAAAACCAGCAGTTCTTCTGATCTTTGAAATGTTACTGAGTTACAGCAACTGGCTTCACTTGCATCAGCCAGGAAAGGCTCTTACTTGCCCTTCTCCAGTGGAGAGAGTCTCTTTCTTCATGGGTCTCCCCTGAGTTCATGATGACCTTTTCTAGGGGAATAGAAATTGAAAGAGGTAGAGAACATGAAGGGGGTCAGGGGTAAAAAAAAACACCCAAAACTTGTTAAGGCTGGTTCTGAGGTGTTAGAGATAAGTGGGAAAGACAGAGATTAAAGAAAGGGCAGAAGGGGAAAGATTAGGGTAAAAAAAAAGTAAAGAAAAATGCACAAGCTGTTTACCAGTGTCTGAAATAGTAGTACACCAACAAAGTACAAGTGTTTTGATATGAAAGTGATGAATTTACAGTAACAGAAATACTTAAAGCCTGGGTGCTCAGGAAAAATGCTGTAATTAGTCCATACAAAGTTTCAACATCGGCATTGTTATTGCTGAGGTAGTGTGATGCCTTAGCTGGTATTCATTGTAGGAAGATGACTGGAGTTTCAGGTATATAATCAGTGCTCATGATAAAGACAAAGATATAAAGGAAGCTTTCAGCTGCATTGTGGAGAAAAAAGTTGGAAATCATACACTGTAGAGTGACATTTGACTTGACAATTAAGACCTGAGAGTGAAGAAAACAGTAAACTCTCCAGCCACCTTCAATGTAGTGTACCTTTTGCTTTTGACAGTTGGTATAGTGTGACTCAATTCAATCCGAGACTTTTTTGACTTGCAGTAAATTGGGTATTCCCAGTCGACTTTTAAAAGGAGATTTTTATAGCAAGAAATAAAATCTTATATTTACCCACATTGTTTTCATTTTCATTTCTCTTCATTCCAACAGGTGGATTCCATTGGGTAGATTCATGTTACCAACAGAAGGAAATCTACTTTAGATTTGAAAAACTTTTCTTTTTCATTTAAATTCCCTTTCTCCCTTCCTTTGTTTTCTCTTCCTGGTGGTCATAATATACAGATATTAGAATTGTTATATTTTTCCCTTACTTTTTTTTTATGTCTTTTGGGATAATTCCTTGACATAATATTTGAACTCATTGTTGTGTAGTTTAGCTGTATGAATTCTATTATAAATCTCATTCACAGAATTCTTTCTTTAAATTAAGTTTATGTTTAATATTTCTAATTAGTTCTCTTAATAATTGTAACAAAACATTTTTGTTTGTCTTTTTTCTGTATTATTAATATTTATCTTACCTCTGAGAGTTTTTTATATCTTATTTTGGCTTGCATACTTATTAATATTGCTTTGTATACTATGTTTTTCAATTTGCTGCATTTCGCTTAGACTGGTGTTCTTCTCAAAAATCTCATAGAATTCCCTGGGAATGAAGATTTCCCTTATAAATCAGGTAGCTTAGATGATGTTATTCCAAGTTGTGGGGTGAAAGACCTAGATCTCTTCAATTTAGGGAGTAACACAGGAATCACTGCAGAACTAATTACCCAGGTTTGTTCCCAATTTGTTCTGACATTATTTCCTTTTGATCACTTCTACCAACAGGTAACTCACCCTTCATGAAACTAGTATTTAGTTTCGTTTTAATTTTTTAAGTGTATTTTTTCCATTACCATTTAGTCCTCTTAAATTCCCTTCCCCCACTGCAATCACCATACTGTTGTCCATGTCCATGAGTCCTTTCTCTTTTTTGCTCAATCCCTCCACTCCCCGCTCTTAGCTGCCATCCTGCTCTCTGTCTACAGGTCTGTCTCTATTTTGCTTATTTGTTCAGTTTGTTCATTAGATTCCACATGTGAGTGAAATCATATGATATTTGTCTTTGTCTGACTGGCTTATTTCACTTAGCATAATATTTCCCAGGTCTGTCCATACTGTCTCAAAGGGTAAAATTTTCTTCTTTTTTATGACTGAGTAGAATTCTTTTGTGTATATGTCCTATAGTTGTTTTATCCCTTCATCTACTGATGGACACTTGGACTGCTTCCATATCTTGGCAATTGTAAATAATGCTACAATGAACATAGGGGCTCTTATGTCCTTTTGCATTAATATGTTGGGTTCCTTTGGGTACATTCCCAGAAGTGGGGTCACTGGATGAAAAGGCAGGTCTGTTTTTAAGTTTTTGAGGTATCTCAAAAAGTTACTGCTTTCCACAGAGGCTGCACCAATCTGCCTTCCCACAAATGGTGTAAAAGGGTTCCCCTTTCTCCACATCCTTGCCAATACTTGTTGTTTGTTGATTTATTGATGATTGCCATTCTAACAGGTATTAGATGGTATCTCTTTGTGGTTTTAATCTGCATTTCTCTGATGATTAGTGATACTGAGCATTTTTTTATATGTCTATTGGCTATTTGTATGCCCTCTTTGGAGAAGTGTCTATTTAGGTCTTTTGCCCATTTTTTTGAAAGAAGAACAAAGTTGGAGGAATCATGCTATCTAATATCAAACTATACTATAAGGCCATAGTAATCAAAACAGCATGGTACTGGCATAAAAGAAACAGACACATAGATCAATGGAACACAATAGAGAGCCCAGAAATAAACCCACATCTCTTAGTCAATTAATATTCAATAGAGAAGGCAAGTACTTACAATGGGTTAAAGATAGGTTGTTCAGTAAATGATGTTGGGAAAATTGGACAAACACATGCAGAAAAATGAAACTAGGTCATCTTTTTACACCAACACAAGAATAAATTTAAAGTGGATTAAAGACTTAAATGTTAGACCCAAAACCATAAAAATTGTAGAAGAAAACATAAGCAGTAAAATCTCAGACTTAGCTCATAGAAATATTTTATCAGATATATCTCACCAGGCAAGGGAAACAAAAGAAAAAATAAACAAATAGGACTGCATCTAACTAAAAAGTTTTTGCACAACAAAGGAAAACATTAACAAAACAAAAAGACAACCCACAGAATGGGATGATATATTCACTGATACATCTGATAAGAGGTTACTACCTAAAATTTATAAAGAACTTACAAAACTCAACAAAAAGACAAACAATGCAATTAAAAAATGGAGAACCAGTACTTTGATAACATCATCTTGCCCTGGGGAGATGAGGGTAAAGAGAAGAAATTTTCATTCTACCAGTACATGTTTTTTTGTATGCACCCCATTTCTTTTCTGCCAGCCTTGGTTATTGTCTTTTCTTTATTTCCACATCTTATAAGTCCCAAAATATGTTGTATTATTTTTGCTTATACAGTCTATTAACTTATAATGAGTTACAGCTAATTAGCCAATAAGTGAAGTTAAATAGAATCACTTCAAAAAAGAAGATATGTTGATTGCACGTAAGCACATAAAAATTGGGATAATATCCTTAAACATCAGACTTTAGAGAAATGAAGTTTAAAACTAAGTTAGATACTACTACATAATAATTAAAATATCTAAAATTAAAGAGCCTGGTCATGCCAAGTGTTGGTAAGGTTTTAGAACAATTGGATTTCTCATACACTACTGGCTGGAATGTATTACAAAATGATAAAATGACTTAGGAAAAATGTACAGTCCTTTCTTAAGAAGCTGAAATTATACCTACCATACAGCCCAGTCATCTCACTCCTATATATTTGCCCAAGAGAAATAAAACCATATTCATATTTATTACAAACATGTTTGTATCAAGGCTTGTATTTGAATGTCTATAGTTGTTTTATTATCATAGTAACACACAAACTGAAAACAATCTATACATCAATTAACACACGAATGGATAAAAAATTGTGTTATATCCATGAAGCAGGAGAGTACTCAGCAATTAAAAGTACATATTGATACATGCAACATAGATGCATCTCAAAACAATTATGTGGAAAGAAGCTGATTTAAAATAGTATACAGTATATTTATTTATATTTTATTTATATAAATTTATAGAAAATGCACACCAATATATAAAGACAGAAAGAAGTATGTAAAGATCTGGGGATGGAGGAAGCAGACCGAGACAAAAAGGATAGTTTATGAAAGGGAATGAGGAGACTTTGGGGGATGATGCATGATATATGTATATATATAGTATGTGTGTGTGTGTGTGTGTGTGTGTGTATAAATATATCAATACACATATATATATACATATATACATATGTGTATATGTATATATCAGAGAGAGAGAGCTCACCTAGCCTGTGCTTCCTTGAGGACAAAGAGGTGGCAAAGTGAATGAAATAAGTGAAAACAATCTGAACAAGGAAAAGCAAAGACTTGCTATAGTCAGCCTCCACCACTTACATTTGGCAGAGACTCAAAGACAGGCAGAAAAGTGGAAAATTTCTAGAGCAGAGCAAAGAAAAAGCTACAGCTATGCCCTGTAAGTTTGACAGTCTTGGCATGGGGAAGCTATAGGTCAGAAAACTGAAAACTGGCCGTATACTATGGTATGGGTAGGAGGTGTACATTTGGCGATCTCTACTTGACCCTAAGTTGGAAACAGAGACAAAAATTAGGCAACCTAGGTAGTTACTAACCAAGTGCTGGCAGTCTGGAGCTGACTACTACAGGGCTTTTTGCCTTGCTGTACAGAGATATAGTCAGAGACAGAAAGAAAGAAAGAAATGAAGAGCGAAAGCGATAACCAAATAACTCATTTTATTTTTCTACTCTGGTACTATACTTTGGAACTTTTTAAATCATAACATATAATCCTACTTAAAATATTTTGTTTTAACTAGAAAATTCATGAAAGTGACATGTTCTCTAACATTCTTCAAAGTGATCTTTTAGGTCCAGACGCTTTTCACTTCTAACCTCAAAATGGCATTTGGATTTCTGACAGTAGCTCTTAACACATCAGTTTGTCTTAATTTTTTGTTGTTAAATACACCGTGCTTTGTATTTGCTTTTCATTTTATTTCTATGAGATGTTCAATGATATCTAATGAAGTTAAAGATTGTTTTTAAGGTGCTTTTCAAAAATTTATGGTGTCTAAACTTAAATAAAATAAAAGAAAGCTATGGAAAAGAAACTGAGTTTTTTTGAGACAGATTAGAAACAATAGAGGTAATGGTCTGATAAAAGTAATAGTCCCAGGGTACCTGTTTTAGGCAATTGGCGATGGAGCTGGGTGGGGGTGAGAGAGAGCCTGGGTTTTCAGAGAGTGTTTCAAAGAATTTCTCAGCTTTCAAAGTCATCGTTAACATGCAGAGAAGGAAAGCATTTATGTAGGATTTAAGTGATGGAAATAAGACAAAATGCAGTGGTCCCAGGGAACCAAATGTTTATTTTAAAAAGACTTTTTAAAAAATGATTTCCGTACATTAGAAGGAAAAAAAAAAAAACCTAGGTGAATTATACTAACAACCACACTCACCTAGAATCTAAATAAAGAGCAGTTAAGAATTCCTGATTTTCAAGTCTTTATGGGTTTTAGTGCATGATGTTTCTTCAATCATTTTTAAACAAGTGAAGTATTAAAATGATATGTACCCCCCCAAAGGGCATAACCATTTAATTTTTGAGTAAATAAATGAAATATTGATTAAGAAGCATTATTTATTTTCAATAAATATTTTTATTTCACATAAGGAAAAAATGATATTCCTAAAGGAGATACTTTCTGAAATTCTCTATTTGAACTTTCATTAGTAATGAAGGAGACTAGAGTGATAGACAAGGACTCCAGCTTTAGAATCAGACACACCTGTGTTCAAATCCCAACTCTGCTATCCATTACCTGTGTTCTCCTGAAAATCTCCTTTAAACTAGGGTTTATTTTATTCATCCATACTAATAGCAATCAATAAGGGCATTTTAAAGGGCTCACCAAGTGTTAGGCCTATTAAGTATTTCCTATGAATTGCCACATTTTATTCTTACAGCAGCCCTATGAGTTATATACTATTATCATCATTCCAATTTTATGGTTGAATATAGGGAGTCACTGTGAGGTGAAGCGATTTGCACAATAGTCGCACAGCTGGTGAATGGAGGAAAGAGGCTGTGAACTCAGGCAGTCTGTTTTTCTCATCTGCACTTGTTATGCTTTTATGAGGATTACATGAGACAATGCTTGTCATACCGATACCGGTTCCCGGCCAGACCCCGGAGTAAGGTAGGGGTTGCAGGAAATGGGCAAGGTAGCAGGAGTGAAAACACACTGCTAGCTCTGCAAGTGATGACAGATTTCCCTGCCCCAGGCAGAGACACAGCAGGAGGAGGCCCTACATGGATTCTGTAGGAGGCTAGAGAGTGAGAGACTAAGGGAAAAGTCCTCCCACCTCCTTCCAGTTCCTTATTGAAGGGGGAGCCAGGGGGTTCAGGTATTTGTAACTTAAAGATCAACATGGCTGCAGGGGAAGGTATTGCCCTGGAGTAAGACCAGGAGTAAGCTGTCCGTCTAGCTTGGGAAAAGGACAAGATTGGGTGGGGGAGCTGAACTCTTCCAGAATGCACAGAAGTTTCTACAGAAAGATTTAAATGTAGGGAAGGGAAGGCCTCACTCTCTTCCCCTGGGATACATGTCATGATGTGTTGTCTGGAGCACTTGAGGGACTGGCGGGCCCTGGAGGACATGTGGCCAGGCAGAAGGCACTGGACCGCAGCTGGCATGATGAAGTCCCAACATGACTAGCCATCATGGTTGGCAGTGGCCCTGGGATTCTGGCGCAGGAAGCAGCCACAGTGTGGCAATGGCAGTGCCAGTACCACAATCAGACTTCAAGGAGTCATCTGCTTAGTAGACTCAGGCTCCCAAGGACAGATAAGGACGGAGCAGGAATTCTGGACATAGTTTTGGGTTTCAGTCTTTTGGAGAACAGACAGGTTTCTTTCTGTGCTTTACAGAAGAGATTGGCCAGGTGTTGGTGAGTTCCCTGTTCCCCCAAACTGTGCAACATTTTAATAAAAACATTTTTCCTTCCCCAACAAACTTTTTTTTTGGCATACACCTGTGTTTGATGGTGGGCAGCCTAAACCTGCTTTTGTTCAGTAACACTAATTTTTGTAATTTACCAAACATACACTTTCAAAGGTAATATTGGTTATTATGGAAAATAAAGTCTTCTACATTAGATGAGTTTCTATAAGCTATATAATAAGCTCTATCATTTTTCATTAGGGAATTTTTTAGGGAATTGATTGAAATATAATGATAACAAAATAAGAATTTTTGCAATAAAAAATTCAAAAACTCTCACCTTAAGAAAAGATTGATAATTGACCATAACCTCAGAGCAACATAATCTATGACAATAATGAAAAAATAAATAATTTGTATTTAGAAAAAGACTGCATTGCTTTGATAGAAATAAGAAGCTAAAGTGAGATAAAAAGGACTTTGTCAATTTAGAAGGTTTGAAAGAAGTGGTCAGAAACATTTGTATTTTGTCTTTTGCTTTCCTGTTGTTTTTAATCTACACTAACTGGATGTGGAAGCACATCTCCACCTTTGACTAAATGGCAAGTACCGTATTTTGACATGTATAATGCGCACTTTTGCCCAAATTTTGAGAGAAAAATAAGGATAAGCATTATACATGAGTAGTACCTGAAGTACCTTGTATCTGTTCTGTTTTGTAATTATTTGTTACATAAAATTTCTTGTACCATAATATGTTCAAAAATAAATGCTAAAATTTCTTTATAATACAAAAAACAAGTATACAAATATAAATAAATAAGAAATTGAATTAAAAAATTAAAATGAAAGATTTTTTTCCATGAAAGCTTGGGCATTTGTGAACATTATACACCACAAAATATGGTATATTTTGGAAAGCTCTGAGAACAGACCAAGGTAAATTCTAAAGCAATGTACGTGGCATCTCCACCAAGGTGGCAGACCAACTTCATATGGCTCTTCTCAGCAGCAGAGAGCTGTCCAAGCACTGGAGCCAGATTTTGGAATTCCTGCTGATTTTCATCTTGGCCACAATTACAATTATAGCTGTTAATCATGGCTAATTGAAAGCACAGTAAAATAATCTGTCACTTGTAGAGGGTATGTACTGCTTTAGAATTTCTATAAACAGAGGTCCTGCAACACTCTTGGATGGAGGTAGCAGAAATGAGGAAGGAGGTGGTTTAGGTCATGGCCCCAGGGATGTTAAACTATCATTGAATGTTTTCAATTGAACTGGAATGGCTAGGTAGAATAAGATAGAAAAAGAGACGCTGGCCGTTTGCCTCATGAAAGAGTAAGGACCTCCTGGCAAATGCCAGAACAGCTTCTGGTATAGATGGCTCCAGAACGCTGTTGCCAAAGCTCCAGAGAATTCCCACCGCATTAACCTTTGGATCCAACTTTGCTGTCAGCAATCCCAGACACCATCCCAGCTATTAGTACTCATCTCTTTTATGGTGGCTCTCTGCCCAGGCCCAGATACTGTCTATAAATTTCCAGCCCTGTCACATGAACCAGCCACTGTCAACCAGCAGAAGCATGAAAGCGCTCAAGCAGAAACAAGCCCAAAGGCCCTAAATAACAACGGTATTTAAAAAACAAACAAACAAGCAAACCAACAAACAAAAAACACTAACAAGCTCTGGCTGGTGTGGCTCAGTTGGTTGGAGCGTTGCCCTGTAACTGAAAGGCTGCAAGTTCAATTCCTGGCCCGAGCACATGCCTAGGTTGCGGGTTCAACCCCCAGTGTAGGAGGGTGCAATCTCAGGGACTGGTGCGTACAGGAGACAACCAATTAATGTTTCTCTCCCTTCCTTTCTCCCTAGACCCAATAAAAAAGTGTCCTTGGGTGAGGATAAAAAAATAATAATTAAAAGACTAAAAATTGGGAATCTCATATTTCACCCTAATTTATTTTAAAGCAGCACAGATTTGCCTAATAGTTTATATTTTACAAAGCATTTTTATCTACATTATGTATAGTAAAAATGCCCATTTTGCAAATAAGAAGAAAAGTTGCCACATGTTGCATGCGACCACAGACAGTGAATGCCAGGGCAGTGACTCAGACTCTGACCTTAACTGCATACCCCATGCTCTTTCCATAGAAATGTTGTTGGGCTGTGAAATCTAAATAGAAATCTAACCAGATGCTGAGTCAGAAAAAGAACAAAGCTGAAAATAATTCATGAAAATAAAAAAGACAAAAAAACTAAAACACCAAAGTATACATTTTAATGTTGATTTTACAATGGCTTTCTGTATATTCTCAATATTTTATCTTCCAACATCTCCCTCTCCACCTGGATCCAATAATCTTCCTAGTAGGATAGTATCACCTTAAGCTTTCAATTTCATCCCTGTCAAAACTATCCTGTCTCCTAACCCCAGGGAACCCTAAATCATCTTTATCCACCCAATAAATCTCTTCTTTTCAGCCTCTCTTCTATTTTCTGATGCATGGCATGAGTCTAGTTAGAGAATAGTAGTGCAGTGTCTGGATGTGTTTGGAATTGGTGGTACCCATACCTCTTGCACTTCCCACTGGCATTTCTGCATTGAAGTGGCAATGACAGGAGGCAACTAGCATAATTCCTTTCAGTTGCCTTAAAGGAACACTCTCAACATCATCCTCATGGCAACCAATCCCTTGCCATTACCCAGGTATTAGTGAGGGTATGAATAGGGAGGAAACTGATCTCATATGAGTATCTGTTACAATCTCCCAAGGAGTCACACTTCAAGGAAAGGGCTTTAACTTTCTTGTGCTGAGTTTTCCAGGTTTTATTGAGAAGAAATGACTGTTATGTGGAATGGAGTGGTCTTATAAGTAAAGACAAAGGATACACAGTAATGTTTGTTTTTATATCACTAACAGGGAATTTCAGCAGTCAAATGATTACTGATTTAAATACTACATGTAGAAGAAAGACTAAGGCCAATGAGTGTTCTAGGTATACTGGAAATATGCATAATCCCTTATCTATCATGGAAAGAGATGATTAGGGAAATGGAGCTTTTGAAAAGAAAGCAATTGGGCTCTAATGTTGAGAATATGATTAGAATTTATGCAGTATTCATACAACTAAGCCTTTTAATCTAGATTTCAAAAATAATTTTAAAATTCTTCGCTATTTTTACCAATGCCATGTTTTTATTTATGGTATTATTCAGTGATCTCAAAAAGTTGATGATTGTCTTTAGTTTCTTAAATATTTTGCTAAAAGAGTCTTAGGTCTCCATGTTAGAACTTGATTTCTATTGTTATTTCAACTTAATCACTCTGATCTTAGAAAAATATATTTGAGGATGACCAAAATAGCTATGTATTTAGTTTTAACTATGTGTGGTTCTCTTATGCACAACAAATAAATATAGTAATTTCTTCCATTTAACAGATCATCATTTAATTGATTGTTTAAGGACTCCAGGAAGATGGGCCTATTCTTCAGGAACTTTTTCCTGTTGTCTTATTTATCCCCCACTGAAAATCAAGTAGGAATCTAGGCTACTTCTTATATCTCTCTTTCCTACAGAACACAAACCATTTAAACAAGATGGGGTAAGACTTAAATCTTGGTGCAACATTGTGACTCAAGTCCATGAATTCCGCAAGTTCCCTTGCCCCTTAACACCTCCACCCACAATTAATGAATTACTAAAAGAAATATTTTTCTAAGTATCTACAAATACCAACCCTGATATTCGCTTAAGGCAAGTCTATTGTGTCCCCTCATAATTCAAGTACAGCAGTAAGAGTGAAACAACACTCTTCTAAGCATTTTATATATACTGTGGCATTTAATCTTCACAATAATTTGTGAGATAGTTACTAAGGTATCAGACATTATCCTCATTTCACAATTGAGAAAGATAAAACACAGAGCATGTTAGTAATTTCCCTAAGGCCTCACAACTTCCCTAAAATTAGGCACTACAGTCCCTGAAGCAAAGGTTTTAACCATATGCTAAAATGACCTTGAATCATGAGTAGTATATATCAGGGTATACTAGATGAGTTGTTAAATTTCTATGAAATTTTAAAATTTAAACTCTTTATAGTATTCTATAGGTATGAATGGATAATAAATCAGATTAATACACACTTTCCTCAGTCTCTTAAGAGATTCATCATGAGAAATAGCCAATACCAAAGATAGATCTGGATCCCACTTATTTTAATGTTATCTCATGTATTAATGAAAACCTAGTCTTTCCACAGCTCTCTTCTGATTTGGGTGTGCATCTAAAGCATTTTTAAAAAATATAATTTACATGATTGTAGAGTTACTTTTAGAAGGGATTTAAAAAAAATTTATTGTTGTTCAAGTATAGTTTTGTCCTTTTCCCCCCATCACTCCCCCCTTTCCCCACCCTTGACCCCACCCCTGCTTGGCTTTGTCCATGAGTCCCCCGTATATGTCTTTGACCAACCTTCCAGTTTCCTCCCATCTTCCCCTCCCCACTCCCCTCTCTTCACTGTCAGTTTGTTCTTCACTTCTATGTCTCTGGTTACATTTACCTTGCTTGTTCTGTTGATTAGTCTTATCAACCAGAAAACTTATGGGTGAAACCATATGGTATTTGTCTTTTACCGCCTGGCTTATTTCACTTAGTATAATGCTCTCCAGATCCAACCATGCTGTCATGAATGGTAGGAGCTCCTTCCTTCTTTCTGCTACATAGTATTCTATTGTGTAAATGTACCAGTTTTTTGATCCACTCATTTACTGATGGGCACCTAGGTTGCTCCCAACACTTGGCTATTGTAAATTGGGTTGCTATGAACATTGGGGTACATAGGTTCTTTTGAATTGGTGTTTACAGATTTTTAGGGTGTAATGCCAGCAGTGGAACTGCTGGGTCAAAAGGCAGTTCTATTTTCAGTTTTCTGAGGGAATTCCATACTGTTTTCCACAGTGGCAGCACCAGTCTGCATTCCCACAACAGGGCACTTTGATTTCCTTTTCTCCACGACCTCACCAGCACTTGTTGTTTGTTGATTAGAAGGTTTTTTTTAAATTTTATATTTTTTTATTAAACAATTTTTATTGTTCAATTAGAGTTGTCCCCATTTTCCCCCCATTACTCTGCCCTGTCCTACCCACCCCTTCACTTCCCACATTCTACCCTCCCCGCTCTCCCATTGCCTTTGTCCATGGGTTCTTTAAACATGTTCCTGACCCTTCCTCTTCTCCCCCTCCTCCATTATCTCCCTCTTCCCTCCCCTCTGGATACTGTCAGTTTGTTTTTTTATTTCCATGTCTCTGGTTCTATTTGGCTCACTTCTTTGTTTTGTTCATTAGGTTTCACCTCTAGGTGAGATCATATGGTATTTGTCTTTCTTCACCTGTATTATTTCACTTAGCATAATTCTCTCCAGTTCCATCCATGCTGTTGTGATGGGTAGGAGTCCCTTCTTTCTTTCGTCTGTGTAGTATTCCATTGTGTAAATGTACCAGAGTGTTTTGATCCACTCATCTGCTGATGGGCACTTAGGCTGTTTCCAGCACTTAGCTATTATAAATAATGCTACTATGAACATTGGGGTGTATAGGTTCTTCTGAATTGGTGTTTACAGATTTTTAGGGTGTAATCCCAGCAGTGGAACTGCTGGGTCAAAAAGCAATTCCATTTTTACATTTTTATAAAAACTTTTAGAAGGTTTTTAACACATAAGTGACAAGGTATTTAGTCTTATAAACACATGATATGCTCCTGTGTCACGAAAACTTTTGCTAATGTTACCATAGAATGTGACATGTTAATACAACACTAAATAAATCAATTGCACTAGTCATTGAACAGCCATAGGAGAATACAGCACTATTTGTTGAAGAACTTTATAAACATGTTACATTATACTCCAGTCAGATCACCCATTTTTCTTTTCCATGTCAAAATACAAAAACAAAGGAGGGTTAAACCAGGTAGTTAGGAGAATCTGCTGTAGAATAGTCAAGAAAGTCCCATGAAAAGTGAAAGTCTTGATTAGTTTTATGTTAGTTAAAGGTATATATTAAATTATTAATGACATGAGTAATTAGCAATAAAGAATGAGTCAAGGCTTTTATCCCAGGAATATATCAGAGAGATGAGATATTTAGCTTCTACAGAAAATGTAGATATAATGTGTTGTATATAAACAGATAATTTTATCTTTCATTTTCTTTTTTTAATGATTTTTAAAAAGATTTTATTTATTTTATATTTAGACAAAGGGGAAGGAAGGGAGAAAGAGACAGAGGGAAACATCAGTGTGTGGTTGCCTCTCACATGCCCCCCACTGGGGACCTGGCCTGCAACCCAGGCATGTGCCCTGACTGGGGAATCAAACTGGTAACCCTTTGGTTCACAGGCCAACACTCAATCCAATGAGCTACAACAGCCAGGGCTTCTTCCATTTTCTTATAAACTAAAAGCTTCATTTAAACTATACAACAGCACAAATAAATTGACAGTCCATTGGTGTTCAAAATTTTCTGACTTCCCAGAAGACATCACAGACCCCCTAGACCTCTACCTCCCCTCAAAATTACATTTATTCTTTCTGGAAGGTATATTTTTCTAATATTTGCATTGCCCAATAGTCTACATGTATGTATATATTAACAGTCTAAATTGATTTTCACAACTTGGGATGGTGGAAGTTTTAAGACAGTGTTTGTTTCTCATGTGAAAGTTAACTGAGGGCTCTTTTCAGGAAATAAAACCAAAGTCAAAAAGCAAATTAAAAAGTTTTTAAAGCAGGGCAAAAACATTAAATGGAGTAAAAATGACCTCCTCATTAAATGATGTTGGGAGATCTGGACAGGTATGTGCAAAAAAAAAAAAAAGAAAAAAGAAAAGAAAAGAAACTATACTACCAGTTTTTACCGTATACCAAAATAAACTCAAGATGGATAAGAGCCTTAAATATAAACCATGGCACCATCAAAGTCTTAGAAGAGAACTAGTATAGTCAGGAAATTTTCAGATATACCACTCAGAAATATTTTCAACTATACATCCCCTAGAGCAAGGGATTTAAAGGAAAGAATAAACAAATTGGATGTCATCAAATTGGAAAATCTTCTGCATGGCTAAAGAAAATAACAGCAAAATGAAAAGGGAACCAACCACATGGGTAAACGTATTTGCCAATGATACCTCAGATAATGGTTTGATCTCCAAAATATATAAGAACTCACACAATTCCACTCTAGGAAGACAAACAAACCAATTAATAAATGGGCAAAGGACCTGAACAGACACTTCGCCAAAGAGGACAAACATAGGGCCCAGAGATATATGAAAGGATGTAGAGCATTACTAACCATCAGAGAGATGCAAATTAGAACTTCAATGAGACACCACTTCACACAGGTCAGAATGGCCACAATTAACAAATCAACAAACAAGTGCTGGTTGAGACTGTGGGGAAAAGGGAACCCAGGTGCACTGTTGGTGGGAATGCAGATTGGTGCAGCCACTGTGGAAAACAGTATGGAATTTCCTCAAAAAAGCTAAAAATTGAACTGCCTCAAATTTGACCCAGCAGTCCCACTGCTGGGATTATACCCAAGAATCCTGGAACACCAATTCAAAAGAATCTATGCACCCCAATGTTCATAGCAGCATTATTTACAATAGCCAAGTGCTGGAAACAGCCTAAGTGCCCATCGGTAGGTGAGTGGATCAAAACACTGTGGTACATTTACACAGTGGAATACTATACAGGAGAAAGAAAGAAGGGACTCCTACCCATCACCACAGTATGGATGGATCTGGAGAGTAGTATGCTAAGTGAAATAGTACAGGTGAAGAAAGACAAATACCATAATGATCTCACTTATAGGTGGGATCTAATGAGCAAAACAAAGAAGTGAGCCAAACAGAACCAGAGACATGGAAATAAAAAAACAAACTGACAATATCCAGAGGGGAGGGAGGAAGGAGATAATAGGGGGGAAAGAAGGTGAAGGGTCAAGCCAAGGAACATGTACAATGAACCTATGGTCAAGGATAACGGGGTGGGGAATTGTCTTTGGGAGTGGGGGTTGGATGGGGTAGGGGTGAGCAATGAGGGGAAATGGGGACAATTGTAACTAAACAATAATGTATATATACATATATATGTGTACACATGTTTTGTTAATGAACATTTATCATCTTTTAAAAACATTCTAAAAATTAAAAAATAATAAAAGCCTTCAAAATGAATTAAATACAAGCAGTTTTAATGCAATATGAGCACTGCCCTTTTGCTAGTGTGAATGGGATACTGTACTCTATGACATAGACTGTTTTGTTTCACGTTTATGATACTATTTAAAGCTAACATTGGTTGAGCATTATGAGTATTGCCCTACATGATTTATATTTACAGAGTCTTTTAATGTTCACCACAATAATTATGAGGAAACAATTTTTTTCATACAAAAATAAAAACCTCTAAAGCAAATTATCTTCTCAAGACTAAACAGCAAGTTTAAAATTTGGCTATCTGACAATAAAATTATCTTAAATAATAGCTGATAATGCTCCTAAATTAATATATATCACCATGCTCATTCTTTCCATCACTGAGTGCTAAACAGAGTTATAAAGGGGAATAACATGTTATTAGGGATTAAAATATGAAATATATTTCTAATGTGTTTAGATTAGGAAATTTCTAGTTTTAGAGAAGGAAAACCTATTCCTCTACAATTTTATTTTATATCACTGGGACCTATAAATGAAATGGATAAAAGACAGATTAACAGGAAAAAAGGCATACAAATTTTATTTGATATTAATATTTTAATTTTTTATGTGCATGGAGGCCTTCATAGAAAAGAAGTCAAGATCCAAAGAAAGCAGTTAACCTTCAAGGGCTTATTTCCATTCTGATGAAGGGAAACAAATTGTGGAGAATCGAAAAGACAAAAGAAAAGGAGTTTGGGATTCTAGGGGTGGTAAATTAGGGAAGGTAAACATATGGGGGAAATGAATGGAAGGTTAAGAACTATTTTGTAGTACATTATGCAGATTCATGGTGGTACTGCCTCCAACTCCACTGATGAAGAGCATTCTTCCCTTTCTGGTCCAATAAAAAGAAGACACCTTTGCAAGGGAAAATGCACCCTGTTTTTAAACACAGGGGAAGACTGTCCTGTAGTGTTTTTTGTTTTCTTCATTTGCCTTCAGATCAAAACAATCTTTATGCCAAAGTGGCATATGTTAAGGCAGCATATTCTGATCTCTTCACATGGAAATCAGAATCTGGCTGTTTAAAATAAGAACACTGTGTGTTAGAAATGCTGTTGGATCCAAAAGCAGTGATGAAAATGAAGAGCCAGTTGTTGGAGGTCCTTCAAGTTGCTCTAGAGCTAAGTAATAGACAGTCATTCTTGTCATACAGAGATCACATTCCTAAAAGTTGTTTCCTGTTTTTCTGAATAGATTGCATACTTAATGTAAGGGAGGAAATAGGTTACTACATATCGATATGCTTAGTGTAATTATAAGTAAGAAAGGATGAAGAGGGTAAGTTAGCCAGCTGGATAGGATCTATTCAACTGATTAAAACATTTAAGTGCGCTCATTTTTTTTTTTTCCTGAACAGGAGTAATAAAGTCACCAACACCTGTCACAATTTTAGATCCAATCACCCGGAAAATCATTTGGTACAGAAAATATACCAAGTCGCAGGCATTAGTCAGAGCTGGCTTCGTGTGTAAACAGTGTATTGTTTATGGCGTTTGCATTTGCTTGAGGTGGCATAAGTAGGAGTAGGAGAGACAGATGTCCCAGACCCTTTTTAAGGAGTTGCAGACCATCTCTGGACTGTCATAAATATAAAACAGAGTAATGCAACAGTTATAGCCTGTTTTCTTCCACTCAGCTGACTCATGGGTTTACCCGGGGCTCTCTAGGCTGGTGCTTATAACACACTGATTCTTCAGGGTGCCCACGCAATTCTCTGCCTAATGGGCAGTTGAATGCTTCCAACAACAGTAGTATTTTGTCCAAAACTTGTTTATGCCATTTTTGTTATTATTGTATTACTTAATTAAACTAAGCTAAGTAAATGCTTTCAACATTGCATAAAATTTTTGATACTAAATTAAACGTGATTCTTCAAACAAATAGCATCTACTGAAAACAGGCATAGCCATACTTGTATCTGACAAAATAGATTTCAACATAAAAAGGAAACAAGAGGCAAAGATGTCATTTTATAATGATAAAGAGGACACTACATTAAGAAGACATAACATTTCTCAATATATATACACCCAATCAAGGAGAATTAAAGTATATAAAGCAACTATTAACAGAACTAAAGGGAGAAACTGACAAAAACACAACCATAGTAGAGGGACTAATTACGTTATTGACAGCCTTAGATAGATCATCTAAACAGGAAATCAATAAAGAAATGTCAGCCTTAAATGATACATTAGAGAGCAAGTCGACATAACTGACATTTACAGAGACTCTCATCCCAGAACATCAGATTATACATTCTCCCCCAAGTGCATGTGGGACATTCTCAAGTATAGACCATTTGTTGGGACACAAAACTAGCTTCAACAAATTTAAGAAGACTGAAGACATACCAAGCATATTCTCTGACCACAAGGCTTTGAAATTTAAAATCAACTGCAAGACAGAAGTAAAAAAAAAAAAAAAAAATGAACCCATAAATACATGGAGATTAAACAACATACTACTAAAAAAGGTAGATAGAGACATATGAGAATGACAACATAATGTATCAAAACTTTTGGGATGCAGGGAAAACAGTATTAAGAGGGCAGTTTATATCATTACAGGCCTACCTCAAGACCAATAAAAATCTCAAGTAAACAACCTAACATTACATCTTAAAGAACTAGAAAAAAATGAACAAAAGCAGCCCGAAGTCAGCAGAAGTAAATAAAAATCAGAGCAAAATACAGAAAAAAGAAGACTATATAAAAATCAATACAATGAAGAGTTGGTTCTTTGAAAAGATTAATAAAATTGACAAACCCCTGGTTAGACTCACTAAGGAAAAAAGAGAAAGGACTCAAATAGAAAGTTAACAACAGACATCACAAAGGATCATACTAGAATACTATGAAAAGACTACATGCCATCAAAGCAATAAGCTAAAAGAAATGGATAAGTTCCTAGAAATATATGACATTCCTAGACAGAATTATAAAGAGTTGGAAAATCTAAATAGACCAATCAACAGTGAGGAAATTGAAACAACCATCAAAACCTCCCTGAAAGTCCAGGATCAGGTAGCTTCACTAGTGAATTTTATCAAACATTCAAAGATTTTATATTTATTCTTCTCAAACTCATCCAAAAAATTGAAAAAGATGTAATACTTCCTAACATTTTATGAGGTTAGCATAACCCTGATACCAAAACCTAGCAAGGTTAACACACAAAAAAAAGAAAACTAAAAATCAATATATTTGATGACTACAGATGTAAAACTCCTTAACAAAATAATATCAAATCAAATACAGCAATACATTAAAATAATAACACACCATGATTAAGTGGGGTTCATTCCAGGGGTACAAGGATGGTTCAACATATGCATATTGGTCAGTGTAATATACCACATTAACAAAATAAAGGATAAAAATTATATGATCTTATCAACAGTTGCAGGAAAAGCATTTATAAGATACCACATCTGTTTATGATTAAAACACTCAATAAAAATGGGTATAGAAGTAAAGTACCTCAACATAATAAAGGCTACATATGACAAATCATCAGCCAATATCATATTCAATGATGAAAAGCTAAAAGCTTTTCTTCCAAGATCAGAAAAAAGACAAGGATGTCTACTCTTACCACTCTTATTTAACATAGTACTGGAAGTCCTAACCAGAGCAACCAGGCAAGAAAAAGAAATAAAAGACATCCACATTGGGAAGGAAGAAGTAAAAGTTTCACTTTTTGCAGATGACATGATTCTTTATATAGAAATCCCTAAAAAATTAACCAAAAAACTATTAGATACAATAAACAAATTCAGTGAAGTTGCAGGACACAAAATAAGTGTACTAAAATCCAATGCATCTCTATATACTAACACTGAAATTTCAGATAAAGAAATTTAAAAAAATTGTTTTTGCAGTTGCAACAGAAAGAATAAAATATCTAGGAATAAACTTAACAAAGAATGTGAAGTACCTATATATTAAAAATTACAAAGTATTATTAAAAGAAATTGAAAAAGACACAATGAAAAGTTTTTCATGTTCATGGCCTGGAAACATCAGCATAGTTAAATTATCCATGTTACCCAAAGTAATATACAGCTTTAATTCAATTATCCTCAAAATCCCAATGACATTTAAAAAATAGAACCTAAAAAATCATCAGATTTGTATGGAACCACAAAAGACCCCAAATAGCCAAAGCAATCCTGAGAAAAAAGAATGAAGCCAAAAGTATCACACTACCTGACTTCAAATTATACTACACAGCAACAATAATCAAACAGAATGGTGTTGGCAGAAAAGCAGATATACAGACTAATGGAACAGAATCGAGAGCCCAGAAATAAAAGCACATGTATATGGACAAATAATTTTTGACAAAGGAGTCAAAAATATACAATGGGGAAAAGAAATCCTCTTCAATAAATGACCCTGGGTATATTAGAAAGCCACATGCAAAAGAATGAAACTAGACTACAGCTTATCCCCATGTGCTAGTTAATTCAAAATATATCAAAGACCTAAATTTAACATGTTAAACAATAAATTACATAGAATAAAACATATGTACTAAACTTATGTACCTTGGTTTTAGAAAAGATTTTATTAATATGACCCAAAGGTAAAGGAAGGCAAAAATAAATAAATGGAACTATATCAAACTAAAACAATGTTAAAAGAGAATAAGAATGTGAGAGGAACTAGTCTATCCACTTTCAAGGCTTATTATATAGTTATATTAATCAAGTCTATGTAGTATTGGCAGAGAGCTAAACATTTAGATCAAAAGAGGAAATAGATAACCCAGAAACAAACTCACACAAATAGAGGAGGGGAGGGGAGGGAAGGGGAGGCAAAAAGAAAGAAGAGCAACCCAAATGCTGGCAAGGATAAGAACAACTGTTTTACTCATTCATATATTCGAATATAAAGTGCTTCGGTCAATCTGTAAAATACTAAACATGCAACCACCTTAGGACCTGGCGGTTGCAATCTTGTGCACTTATCTCAGAGAAGTGAAAATGTATGCTTGCATTAAAAAAAACTGAATACTTATGGCAGCTTTATTTGTAATAGCCAAAAACTGTGGGGAAGAAAAAACAACCACTACCAGATGCCTTCAATTGGTGAATAATTACACCGTGATATATTTACATCATAGGACACTACTCAGCAATAAAAAGGAATGAATTACAGATATATACAACAATCTGATTGAATCTCCAAGGAATTATAGTGAGTGAAATAAGCCAAATCCAAATGGTTATACACTAATCATTCCATTTATGTAACATTCTTTCCATTGATTCTCATAAGAACAGACTAGCAGAGCTAGACTCTTCTTTCAATTATATGTATCAGACTATCTATTGAGTTTCTTGCTTGGAGGAGGAAGAAGGTTAAGTCATCATCCTCCCTATTGGATGCCTGATGTCATGCAAGAAAAAAAAAATCAAAGACAGAGAGGTAAGCAAAAAAGTTATGAGTTATATCATTTCCTGCAGACAGAACAGGAGTCTGAATCCTTGCTCTCCAATAGTTGCTACTCACCCCAGTGCCCCAAAATGCACACGGAAACACACCCCTTCCAGATCTTCTATGTCTGTGGGAAGTACTCCCCTGGTTCACTTAACTCAGGGAAAAATACAAAAAGGGGATTCGTGCCCTGATTGGTGACACTCAGTTGGTTGAGTGCTGTGCCACAAAGGGAAAGATCACTGGTTCCTTTTCCTGTCAGGGCACACAACTGGGGTGTGGGTTTGCTACCTGGTCAGGATGTGTATACTGAGTGATAATGGCAACTGGTAAATGTTTCTCTCTCTCATCACTGTTTCCCTCCCTGTATTTCTCCCTTCCTTCCCCTCTCTCTAAAAATAAAGTCTTTTTTTTTTTTTAAAGGGGGCTACTTCACTGAGAAACCAATTAATTATAGAAATGGTCCAAAAACCAAGTCTGCATTTCTTCAATATAGGGTTTTCTCTTATATGTGGGATTTTTTTTCCCTAAAACTGACTTTATTTTTTTTAATTAAAGTAGAGTTTATGATACTATATTTGTTTCACTTGTATAACATAGTGATCACCTAAATAAGTGTAGGAGCCATCTATCAACATGCAAAGTGACACTATTATGATAGTATTGACTATATGTCCTGCACCATACATTACATTCCATGACTGACATTTATTCTATAACTGGAAATTTGTACCCCTTCATCTTTATCACTGCCCCTCATCTCCCTCCCCTCTGGCAACCATCAGCTTATTCTCTGTATCTATGGGTCTGTTTCTGATTCATTTGCTAAAACCCCACTCTAAATGAGCCTGTATAATAAACATTTGTTTTAAAAACATTATTTATTAAACATTTACATAGAATCTGGTATGAGTCAGTGAGCCCTCCAAGCACCCGAATAATATTTGATCCTCATGCCAATGCTCTAAGGTCAGCAGTAATATTAGCCTCACTTTAAAAATGGAAAAAAAAAAAAAAAACTGATGTAGATAGAAAATAAGTAACTTCCCCAAGTCGTTCAAGTAGAGAAAAGTGGGAATGGGACTCTATGCAGATTGTCAGACTTCATGATCTGTGCCCTAAACCACTTCGCTAATTTATTAAAAATTCATTGTTGGTAATATGGAGACTAATATTAAAATATTTGTGCTTTACCATGTGCAGTTGCTTTAAATTTAAAAATTCTAGAAGCAAAATCCACTAAAAATTTTTATGAGACTCTAAAATATCTTTATATGTAAATACTCATATAATGACTGACATTTTGGTTTAAAGATTATTTCCCTTATTAACTTATATAAATAATAACATAATAACAGTTCTTCATTGAGCACCTGCTGTATGCAACACATGTGCTAGGCACACCACATACATTATCTTTTTAATTTCCACGATAACTTCATAAGGTAGCTATTATCATCCTCATTCATCTTGTTTTATCTGTGAGTAAACTAAGATAAATTGAGGTTATATAATGTGTGGTAGATGTCAGAGCTGGGAATTGATTGTAATTCACCAAATTTTAAAGCTCATTCCTTTATAACATGTTTTTTTCTAACCACCCATATTAAATCCTGTATGGGTACTGATTCTGATACTTCTAATTTGTCATTTCAAAAACTAGAAGCAGAAAATAATTCCATGTATTTTTGCTTTTGAATAATTTCAAGTCTACCATCAGTTATATCTAGAGACTTCTCATTAGAAAATAGAACAAAATATTTTTTAATGTTTATATTTTTCAATCAGCCAGAACTGCTTATACAAATTAGTAAACACACAAGTAATTAGAGCACCATGAGTAAGAGCCAGCAGAGAATCAAAAAAGCAGAATCTAACTATTCAAACACTAGAATGATCAGATACAAAATATATAATAAATATTTCAAAACTGAAGGAGGCTTAAGTATAAAAGGAAACTGTTTGAAAAAAAGGACCAAAAAACCACTAGAAATAAAAATAAAACAGTTGCAATTTAAGCTTACTGAATGTTTTTTAACAAAATAACATTTACTCTTGCAGGGAAAACTTAAAAAGAACATGAAGATAGAATAAAAAACATTATCCAGAAGTTATCCTAAAGAGACAAAAGCAAGGGAGGGCAGGAGATATGGAAGATGAAGCGAGAAAATCAAACTGGATTTAAAAGAGTAGCACGTAAGTTTAAATGGAATTTAGAAGAAGAGGCAAGGCAAAGTTGTAAGTGAAAATAACAGATTTTTCCAAAACCAATCAAAGCATCATTTCTATTTTATAAAACCCACACATAGCAAAGCAACTTCTAGCCTGGACACAGTGAAAGTGCAGGGTACTGTACTGGTGGATTGTTTCTTACTCTAAGTGATTTCATTTTAAATGTTTTAAATATCACCTCTCATCATCATAATAATGAACTGTTAATGAGTCAGGCCTAAGAAACTTTCTGATTGTGATGAATTTGTGACATGTTGAAGGATTATCAGTTCTAATGCTAACTGTGGTGATTTTACAATATCTCCACAAATTGACACTGTTCAAAATCTAAAGCCAATTTCCTGCCTCTTGAATGTTGGTGAGATTAGGGGACTATCAAATAAAATGTGACCAAAATGAACCTCTGAGACTAGGTTATGAAGAGGGTATACCAGTTGCTCAAATCTTTCTCTCTGGAAAAAACAGGATACCATGCCATGAAGATATTTAGACAGCTTAATGGAGAGTAAAATGGAGGCTTTTAACCAACTTTCAGGGCAAATGAATAAGCCACCTTGGAAAGTAAATCCTCTGTCCCCAGTCAAACCTTCAAACACCTAAGATCTCTGGGGATATCTTGATTGCAAGCTCATTATAGAAGCTGAGACAACCTCCCAGCAAAGCCACTGGCAGATTCCCCTCCATAGACACTGTAAAAGATAATAAAAGTCTATAATCATTTTGAGCCACTAAGTTTTGTCATAATTTATGACAGAGAAATAGCTAAGTTATACAATTAAGTAGATGACTACTTAGGAAAGAAGCTAGTTAAAAAGCACTGTGTTAGTTTATGAGACAAAAAGCAGTGTGGAGGGTTGGGAAATGGAGCTTTAATGAAAGTGGGAAAATAATAATAACCGATTATTAGTAACATCATGAGCAGGATATTAGAGATTCCATGCAGTTAGAAAAAGAGAAAAGTTCTGATCTAGTATAATTTTTAAATATAATTGTTCTGAGTTAAACATCAAACATTTCATACATAATTTATTTTGAGAAAAAGGGATATAAACTAGCTATCTTGTATCCCTTCAGCCTCATTAACCAGAGAAAGACAGAAAGCAGGTTACCAAAATTAACCCCATTGCCAGAAGTAGATCAATGACATTTTCTAGGGACAACAGTCCTTATTTCTGGAATGGTCTTAGGATTGGATGTACTTGGCTGAGAATTATGTATATTAAATAAACTTAACACTCTTAAACTTAACCTCTGGCTTGTGAGGCATATATTCCTGGAAAATGTCACATTATCTGAAGTTTAAAAAGGAGATAATTGACAACCTAAATGCTTCCCCCTTCTATGAAGTTACTTGCAGTTCTCACTTCGAGATCTCATTTCTTTTTCTGGGCCAGACTGTTCATGTTCAATAAGGGAAGAAAAGGCCTGAATAACTGTGTGCAATTTCTTACACTTTCTTTGTCTCAGCACCTTGATGAACTGTATCCTTTAAATTATTGGTAAAATTTGATATTGAAGAATATCTATTCTTTATATGAGTCAAATCTGAGAATGTAGTCCTACATGTTGGTTCTACCTAGGAAAACAAATTATCATATGTCTTATACGTTTAGAGTTCCCTAAACCACCCTCAGGTTCAATGATTTGCTAGAAGAACTCACAGTACTCAAAAACAATTTAGTCACAGTTTATTAGTCACATGGTTTATTATAGTGAAAAGATACAGACTAAAATCAGCAATGGAAAAAGACACATATGGTAGGGTCCAAGGAAGAACAGGTAAAAGCTCCCAGTTCTGTTCTCCCAGTGGAGTCATATGGACAGCGCTTAACTCTCTCAGCAACGATGCATGGCACATGCAGGAAGATTTACCAAAAAGGATAGTTCACCCAAGCCTTGGTGTCCAGGGATTTTACTGGGGGTCGGTCACATGGGAATGGCTGACCACTGGCATGGCTGCCCTTCAGCTTCCATTTCCTGCAGAGGCTGAGCTGATACCATGTGGCCTGTGGCTTACACCATAAATCACATGGTTAGTATAAATTGTACAGGAAGGCTATTCCAAGTGCTCAGAGGTTATTTTCCAAAAGATGAGCAAGAACTAAACTTTTCCTAGGAATTTGCAAAATTTGAACAACTCAGACCTGATAAGTGATCCCTTTATTTCACACCCTGTATATAATGTATTTATAATTTCTTATTAATCTGAAATATTGAAAATAGTAAAGATAGATAGATAGATAGATAGACAGATAATAAGTAGGATGAGAGAATCTAAAATCAACAGAGCATGCCATCAATAAAGAATTTCCTAAATGTTTTTTTTTCTAGAAGAAAAGTTATCTGAGTGGAAGGTTTGAGATATAAGAAACAATGAAAATAAAATAAAATACATATATACATATAGATTTAAACCAGTGACTGTAAAGAATACAGTAATAAATATTTTGGAGTTAAAGAAAAATGAATAACAACCAGAACAACTGAAAATAAAAGTATATGAGTCAGGTAACAGGAATTTAAATGTTCTAACCCCTCTTTTGTGGAAGAGAGTAAAAGAATCAATAACCTTTATTTTTTAAAATGTCTGTGGCTACCACTTGTATTCAACTAAATATTCAACTAAAATGAACCCTAGTAAAAAGAAATCAGTTAATTTAAAAGAAAAATAAAAGAAGAAAAAGAACACGGAAAATGTAGATCTCTAATTCTCATTCTCTTGTTACCCATGTTTCTTTTTGGACAGCAGATGCACAAAATGGGATCAATCATTATTCTAAATTGTGGCACATCATTCCCATCACACTTTTAATGTCTCACTTTTAATGATTTATGTAGACAATATAAATGTGTAATAAAATTCTGCAAAATTACCACTCTTCCCTCCCCTCAAAAAGTAAAATCCTGGGATATAAAGTTAATGGGATGATCTGATCCCAACCTCATCTCTACCCCCAGCTTACTGAAACAGGAGAAATATTTTCCTGAATTTTTTCCTCAACATTTCTTTGTTTTTGTTTCCTATTTTACCTTAAAATGCATAAAATAATCTCATTGACTTTTCTCTGTGCTGTTTATGCCCTAGAACATAATCTTGTTGCAAACAGGAAATGTGTTAATCTTGTTGACTGTAGATTCAGTAATACCTAGAGAAACACAAGATATATCATAGGGATTTAAAGTAATTTTTTGTTCAGTAAATGCATGAATAAAAGTACACTTCTTCATTTTTAATTTCCAGCATTCAACATAATGCTTATTAGACACATCATGGATGTTTGCTAACATACACATATAGATATGTATAAATCATGTTTCTTTTTCTCATAGATTAAAACTCCCACATGGCAAATGACCAAATCCAGTATTTTTGTTACCACATCATATTGCCTAGATTAATTCTTTTCAGAGTGGTTACTGAAAAATGAAAATGATGGAAGGGAAAGTGGTTAATTTCAAAAAACAGAGTGATACTGGCATTTTAAAAACATCAAATATTTAAAAAATATACATAAAGAAAAGTGTCTATTCAAAGCACTGCTTATTTCATTGTAAATTGCTCTTTTTTTCTATTCTACTCCCTAGTAAAGGATAATTTAGACTTTCCCTCTTTTTAACCCTCTTTAAAAGCAAATAGCACAGCTGGCATAGCTGCAAAAAGATAGCTTTTTATTTTATTAATTATCTTTGCTATATACAAATATGCTATATGATGTTTCTTAGTTAACCCATGCAGAAGTTATTTTCATCCATTACTTCTAGGGTACTTATTACTACTAAATGTAAAATAAATTTATGCTACTCTTATTTTACAGAATGAACCTCTAGGAAAATCTGATACTTACTGTCTTCTCCTAGAAGGAAGCCAGGTCCATTGAACTATTTTAATATACAGACACGTTAAAACAAAACAAAACAAAACAAAAAACCTCACTGAAAAGCTCTGTCTGGTGAATGGATAAAGAGTATTATCTTAGCTTGTAAATGTCAGCTACCACTTGTAGAAACTTCAGGATGTGAGGCGTGGCTGTGGCTAAGCCTTAGGCCTCAGGAGAGATTAGGAAGCCTGTGTGCTGTGCATAGAAAAGGATTATAACAAAGCAACTAATTGCTCCTGTTCCTCTACATTCAGCTGATGGGGTTTCAACCTCAGGACTCAGTTTGATCCTACAATCCATTGATCTAATGACTTTTTCACTGCCAGTCAGCACTCTCAGATTCACATTTCCCTCACAACCCAGTATGTTTCACTGGCCATCATCATAAAACCTCAGCCACCTGACCTTTTTCTCGATTTGTGATACCAGCCTGGCAAACCCCATCCTCTTCTGAAGCCATTACTTTGCCTGTTACACATACCTGCAACTAATCTGTGCTTAAGAAAAACGCAACTGCTAACTTCCTCTTACTTCAAATAATCCCCAGTGTCCTGAGGTGTGCCCCTAAACTGCCCAGCAATCTCGTTTCGTTTCCATAGGTGCCTCTCTCAGACACTCACAATTCAGCTTCAACACATTTTCCCTGATTCTCATCCTCAGCTGATCCCTGCTTTCTATTTCAAAGAAGCAGAAGCAATTAGGATTATATTCACACACCCACATCTACCTATGCCCCCCGGGGTTAGTGAAAAACACACTGTAAATGTTCTTCGAATGATTCTTTTTCTCTAATTGACAAAACCACCAATTCCTAATTCATTTAAGTGTGTTAGCTTTGTTTATTTTTAATATTTAGAGGCATTAGTTTTTGTTTATTGCTTTAAAATATTTTTTTTATTTTGAGATAATCATTGATTCACATGCATTTATGAGAAATAACACAAAGTGATCCTATACCCATCCAGTGTTACAGTATCATATAGAATATTTTTACCATCATAAAAAAAAAAAAAGAAAGAACTCTTGATTTTATCTGTTCATACCTCCACCCTCTCTTAGGGCTGGGCAAGCAATATTTGTTTACCATTTCTGTAGTATTGCCTTTTCCAAAGTTCAATATAAATAGAATCACACATTCTGGTTTTTGTCATCTAGCAGTCTGCATTTAAGATTCATCAATTATTAGCTCATTTCTTTTTATCACTGAATACTATTCCAGTTTTATGGATTTAATGCAGTTTGTTCATCCATTAACCTTCTGAAGTACATCTTCATCACTTGTAGGTTTTTTAGGACATTTATAAATGTCCTATACTTTCACATGTAGAATTTTGTGCGGACACAGTTTATCAGATAAATTAGATAAATTCCCAGGAACATGATTGTTGGGTTATATGGTAAGACTACGTTTCACTTTGGAAGAAACTTTATTACAACTAGTAGCACTATTTTGTATTCCCACCAGTAATGAGTGGATTTCTGTTGTTCCATATGCTCAACAGCTATTAGTTTGACAGTCTTTTTCTTTAATTCTAAGCATTCGACTACACTGGGTGTGGAATCTCTTTGTTGTTCTGACTTGTGTTTCCCTAATGACAAACAATGTTAAGTGTCTTTGCCTTCTGTTTATCTTCTCTGGTGAAGTGTGAGTTTATACTTTTTACCCATTTTTAATTGTGTCATTTTCTTATTGATGAATATTAACTGTGTTTTGTACATTGTATATGCAACTCCTTTACCAAATATATGATTTCAACTGTTTTCTTTCAGCCTGGGGCTTGTATTTATACTCATTTAACAATGTCCTACACAGAGTAGTTTTTAGATTTTATTAAATCCAAGTTATCATTTTTATCTTGCAAGTATAGTATTGGTCATTGTGACTAAAATTTCACCCCCAAAACCCAGGTCATATAGATTTTCTCCTATATTTCCTTCTAGAAGTTATGGTTTTTCCATTTTGCATTAGGCGTATGGTGCATTTTAAGTTAATTTTTGTGTAAGGCATAAGTTCATCATCTCGGTTGATTTTGTTGGTATGTGGATGATCAATTTTCTCAACATAATTTGTTGGGGAAAAAACGATCCATTCTGCACTGACATGTCTTTGCAGCTTTGTTAAAAATCAGTTGAGTATATTGATTTATTTCTGGAAATCTATTACACAGGGTCCAGCAGAAGTAATGCCTGCTTGCATGGGGCTGGTAGGGTAATAATATGGGTGCAATAATTTATAGTTTTAATTTGAACATTTCACCTAAAATGTCATATGGTGTGCTTGAGTGTGATGTTGTTATGTTACAGAATTACATGCTTATGATTTTGTAATGAAAGATTTTGTAATAAAAAGGGGCATTAATTTGTACCAGACCCTGTATTTCACTGATCTGTATATCTATTAACAGTACCACACTCTTTTTTTTATGGTTGTTCAACTACAGTGGTTCCCATTTCCCCACGCCCACCCTCCCCCACCCCGCCCACCCTCAACCTCCACCCCTCACCTCCCACATTCAATCCTCCCCCGTCTGTTGTCTTTGTCCCTGGGTTCTTTTTACATGTTCCTTGACCCTTCCCCTTCTTTCCCCCATCATACCCTCCCCGCTCTGGTTACTGTTTGTCCTTTATTTCAATGCCTCTGATTCTATTTTGCTTGCTTATTTGTTTTGTTGATTAGGTTCCACTTATAGGTGAGATCATATGGTACTTGTCTTTTACCATCAGGCTTATTTCATACACTGTCTGGAAATAAGACAGTTTGATTGCTTCAACTTTGTTATTATATTCTTCTCTTCTTTATCTTCCTCCTCTTTCTTCTTCTTTCCTATCAACATTTTGTTGGGTTTTATATGTCCTTTGCTCTTTCCATCTAACTTTTAGAATAGTTAAATTGACATCCATGAAAAAAGCTTGCTGAGCTTTTGACTTGGGTTGCATTAAATCTATAGAACAGGTTAGAAATAATTTAAATATTAACAATATTGAGTCTTCTAATCAATGAATACAAAGTATCCTGGATTTATTTAGATCTTACTTGATTTTTTTTCATCTTTTTGATTGTTATCCTCATACATATCTATACATACAATTTAAGCTTCATACTTAAGTATCCAATTTTTTGGTGCTATTTTAAATAGTAGTTGCCAAAGAACAGTAAATTCAAAATCAGTATTGCCCACATATATAAAAAGACACTTCACTTTTGTCTAATGACCTTGTATCCTGCTTGTTAATTAGTTTCAAGCTATTTTTTCAGCAGATTCTTTGGGGTTTTCTATATAGAAAATTATGTCCTCTGTGAATGAAAAAGGTTTTATTTCTTTCTTTTCAAACTGTATTCTTTTTATTTATTATTCTGGTTAGAAATGACATACTTTATTCCCAATCTTAGGCATGATGTTAGCTGTAGGATTTTCATATATACCATTTACTAAAATAGATTAAGAACGTTTTCTGGTATTTTTTGTTTTGTGTGCATGTGTATTTATCATGAATAGGTTTTTAACTTTTTGTCAAATATTTTCCTGCATCTGTTGGTATGATAATATGGTGTTTCTTATTTATTAATATGGCAAAATGAATTGACTGATTCTTGAAAGTTGAACAAGACTTGCATTCCCTGTGTGAACTCCAATTGATAATCGTGTATTTTTCTTTTGTATATTGCTAAATTGATTTTCTTGTTTGCTAAGTATTTTTGCAACTGTAGTCATGAGACATATTGGCTATAAGTTTTTTTTTTCCTTACAAAATCTTCATGTGGTTTTTGTATTAGGGTATTTTGGTTTCATGAAGTCATTTAGGAAATGTTTCCTCTACTTCTGTTATCCAAAAAAGATTTTGGAGAATCGTTTTTATTTCATCCTTAAAATTTTGTTTGAATTCACCAGTGAAACAGCTGTCAACCAGGCTTTCTTGCTTAGAAGATTATTAATTATTGATTAAATTTTAATAGACATAAAACTATTGAGATTACTTCTTTGCATCAGTTTTGATCATTTATATCTTTTGAAGAATTAGCACATGTCATCTAAATTAGCAAACTTACAGGTATAGACTTGTTTGATAATTTCCTTATCCTATGAATGTCAGTGGGATCAGTAGTGATGAGCCCTCTTTCATTTCTAATTTGGCAATCTGTATTCTCTATTTTTACATAATTAGCTTAATAGAGGTTTATCAATTTTATGGATCTTTTCAGAGATCTTGCTGTTGGTTTAGTTTTTCTCTTTCTCTGCTGTTTTCCTGTTTTCAGTTTTATTGGTATCTGCTCTAATTTTATTTTCTTTATTCTTGCATTAAGTCTATATTTCTCTTCTTTCTACATTTCCCAAGGTGGATTCTTAGGTTAATAACTTTATATCTTCCTATTTTATAACATATTAACTGAATAGTATAAATATTCCTCTAAGCATTGTTCTAGCTATATCACAAAAACTTTGATAAATTCTATTTTCATGTTCATTTACTTCATAATATTTAAAATTTCTTTTGAGATTTCTTTAAACCATGATCATTCAAAAATGTATTGTTTAATGTCTAACTATTTGGGGATTTTTCAGCTTTTCATTATTAATCTCTACTTCAATTCCATTTTGGTCTGAGAATATACTTTGAGGATTTTTAGTCATTAATTTTGCCAAGCTGTGTTTCATAGTACAGAATATAGCCTATTTTGATTAATGTTCCCAGTGAACTTGAAAAGAATGTGGATTTTTCTGGTTTTGGATTTAATCTATAAATATCAATTGAATTAGGTTGAATGATAGTGCTGTTCAGGTATTATACACCTTTACTGATTTTTTGCCTGTTTACTCTATGCATTACTGAAAAATGGATGGTGAGATGTAGTAGTGAATTTGCCTGTTTCTTCTCAACCTCCCTTTGGACTATAAGGAATCCTTGGATTCTTGCATCCACACAGTGAGAACTTGGTCAGATTATTAGAAGTAAAGCCCAGAAAGGTGTTGGGGCTCCCTCAAGAGTGTGACCTCCAGAATATTTTTACCTTTATGTTAATCTACTTACTCTCAGGTTCCAACAATTAATCAAAATTACCATTAAGTGTGTTTATCAATTTGTATCTGCAAGCAGCTTCTGTTCCAGGTAAGTAGATTATGTTTTCCATGTCTCCATGTGTGCACCCTTTTCTCCAGATTTTCAGGTAGTGGTTGGCTCTTAGACTTAAATTCTCCATAATTTCCAAGAAAAGTCACTGAACTTCAGTTTTTCCAGCTTTTTCTTGTTGTAAGGACAGAACAGATGACTTTCAAGCTTTTTACAGGGTAGCTCTTAAACCAGAAATACTCTAAACATACTTTGATTTATGAACTTTGAAATATTTTTAGTATTGTACAAAGTAACTGTATCACTTCAAAGACTTACATTAGGTTTGATCTATATGAATGTCCTACAAAAAACTTTGTCTTTGGTGCTTGCCTCCAGCAACTATTTGTAATGGGGGAGAAAAAGAAAACAAGAAAGACAGAGAGATCAGAAATAAAGGAACAATTACATCAGACTTAAATGTTTGCTATTTATGGTTGAGAATAACGTTAAATATTCCTTTTTAGAATCACAAAATTTTATAATTGAAAAGTGACATAAAGGTAAACATAATCTAACAACTCTCTTTTGTAAATAAAGTTGAATCCATAAAGATGTCTGTGACTTTAGTATAATTTGCAATATCTTGGAAACTAACATATTAAATTAACTCTGGTGATGACTGACTAACACATCTCCAAAAGATGAGCAGATATATTTTCCCCAGGTTTATTTATTCAATGAACACCAGCTGTTACTAGGGAGAGACCTAAGTCAGAGGGTCCCCCCATCACCAAGGTTGTTCGTCTTTTTCTTGCCTCGCTCGCAAGAGACAACTTCAAGCAAGAGACAAGCACGTATAGTGGAAATGAGATAGCAAGTTTATTTATGAGACATATATGAGCACAAAGCTGCAAGCAGGTACTCAGCTAGTCTGATTGCTCCATGTATAGAGGAAATAAAGTGATTAGTAACTTTATTAGTAAGTTTGTTAGTAAATTTGTTCTATACACTTGATCTGAGGCTACGAGTGGGCACTCAGCTAACCTGAGTGCACTGACTATTGGGGTTCAGGGGTTATATACCTTAGTCAGCTTCTATATTCCCCCTCCTTTTCCCCCTTCTAAACCTTGGGAATAATATAAAGCTACAAAGGCTTTCTTTCTCAGCTAGTAAAGGCTCTTTGTCTTAGTGAAATTGCTACAGAGGCCCCCTTTCGCAGTACACATGGCTTCAAAGACTCCTTTCCTCCTGAGCTATTTTTGCTTGTGATGTTTAGATTGCCTGGTAATCTTATGGAACTGGACTCAGGACTGCCGAGTCAATGGGTAAAGACGTGCCTCCCTCCTCCTCCCTGCCTTACTACCTATCCTACTTAACACAACCACTACACTTTAAACTCTGCAGGAAAAAGAAAACAAAAAACTTTTATCCCTTCCAGGTGTTATCATTATTATGACTTAAGTTTTTCAAGCAGCATTTCAAATAGTGTAAGTAATTAATTGGAAACCACACTGTTGCGATATAGTCTTTCCTATAAGCCAGGCTTTGCTTCCTCCTCGGGTCGTCTGATCCAGGCCTTCATTAAGAACCAAAAGTGTCGAGCAGCTTATGCAACACCAGTCCTACAGGTGACACTGGCACTGAGAAATAAGAGGGAGCCAACATAGATGACTATGTTATTCACGCAGCTTAACAAAATGTAGCTTCACTCAGCTTTTATTAATGCAGATTCAATCCAAATCCATACTAACCTAATAACAATACTAATCACTCAGAAACAATCAGTATTAATATCACGTGAGAGAATTGAGGGATAACAAACCCAAGTGCCTGAGTCTCGGCCTGGGGTCGGGAGGACAGCACAATAGGCAAGGGAGTCCTCAGCATCTGACAAGAGAGAATCTCCAGAGCCAGGTCAGCAACAAGGCGCACGAAGTCCTCGGTCCCGCAGGGCAGAGCCCCCTGCAGCACGGCGCTCAGATCAGCACGACGTGAAACAGAACCTTGGTGTGTGGAGCTCAGCGTTCTAATCTGCCGTCTGAAGTCCCCACTTTTTATATCCTTAAGGTCACGTAATAAATTTTTCTGAGCCTCTCCATAAACATCTTGACACACTTGATAAACCGTCAGGAATTCCTGGTGGGCTTATCCTAGGGTATTCCACCTCCACAGACGTGTCTGTTCAGGTCACTGTCGCAAGTACCTTGAACACTCTCCCCTGCCAGGCATGACTTAGGTAGTTTCCTTTTTGAACCAGACTCTATACACGTGCTTTAAATATGATTTCTTAGTTGACAGGACTGATTTCATTTTAGTTCAGTCCTGCCCTCCACACACATACACGTAAAATGGTTAACAGCGGAGCCATAGAATTCTAAAGTAAGGATTGGGGAATCACAGAAAATTCTAGGGTGTTTTGGATTTTGAAACCCCTTGCACTTGGTCTCCAGCCATACCTTGAAAGTACCTGCTTTTCATAGCAAGTTGTATGCAGCAGGAAAGCTTGCTAAGTAAGGATTTAATAAGCAAAAATGGCCTAGTGTTTAAGGAGGGTGTTCTGCAAGCATTATACAATCACTGCTTCTACCCTATGTTTTCAGTTTTTTCTCAGATATTTAGACATTGCTAAAAGGCAATTGAAACTTTGATGATTGATTTTCAACCAATCAGAAAGTACGAAGCTTTAGACTTTAAACCAAGCCTTTTGTTACATCATTTTCAGCATTTTGCCTTAGATGAGAGTACAAATGATTGACTCTCACATTATGATAAATGACTTTGGGTATTAGAGCTATTTTGATTTCTTGATGTGATATCTCTGCCGGTTGGTCTGATCTCTGTATATAAATAACTTCCTTAGTGGGAATCTCATTAGTAATTAACCAATTAAAAAAAAAATCAGTGGAGACTTTGAGCCATCCTGCTCAAATTCAGGTATGTTTTGAGTAAACCAGTCTTTCTTTAGATTTTCCAGGAAATTACCTATGAAGGCAGAAGAATTAGATTGAGTATACCTGGGTGTTCTATATGCATCATCTGAACATCCTTTCACATTCCCAAGTAGCTTCTGAGATCTTGAGGTTTATCTTTAAATTTTAAGGGCATTTTTCTATTCTACAAAAGTATATACATATTTGGTTTTGGGTCAGCCTCTTAGTGGGTGAGATCCATCCATCGAATTATAAAACAAAACAAAACAGAAAAACTATACAGCATCGAAGAGTACCAGCCCATATTGTTTGGTTGTGCTTTCTGGGAAATTCTCTCATGTTTCTGCTTGTCAGAGTATTCTCAGAAATAACTGCCACAGTAAAGGCTAACTGTTTTTGTGTAGTGAACAAATTTAAACATAAATATCTTCTTTTCTAGAGGAGACAAATTAAATTAAATTTTATGTTAAACCAAAAAAAAAAAGGAGGTAGGAAATATAGCATAACTCTAAAAAGTCTGACGAAGGAGTTTGTAAAAAACCTAATCAAGAAAACAAACAAGTGTGCAAAACAGAACCAGAGACATGGAAATAAAAAACAAACCAACAGTGACCAGATGGAAGGAGGGCAGGGAATAATGGGGGAAAAAAGGTGAAGGGTCAAGTCAAGGAACATGCATAAAGGACCCATGGACAAAGACAATGGGGCGGGGAGGATTGAACGTGGGATGTAGGGGGTTGGTAGGACAGGGGAGAGTAATGTGGGAGAAATGGGGACAATTGTAACTGAACAACAATTAAATAAATAAATAAATAAATAAATAAACCAGTCAAATAAAAAAAAAGAAAATAAGAGTAGAGAACAGAAAAAAATTTTTTTTCCTAATGACCAAAAATGGGGAAAAAACATAATTGACAGAATCAAGAGAGAGTTTTTGAAGAAATAGACTGAACTATAGATATTTTAATTAGGGAAAAAATGAGAATAAAAAAAAACATGTTAGCCCAAGTATAACATTATCTTAATCATAATCGAATATTGCATATCCTTCTCCCTAATGATTCCACTTAAAATTATGGACAGTTTTCTATAAAAATACAGTAATAAAATGTAATAAAACAAATTAGAATTCTCAATAGAACAATATCTAGGACAAATAAAGAAAAAAATGTTTTCAAATTATTATACAAATAAATACTGTGTCCAGAGATATTCGTCAAGTTTCATTTAATATTTAATAAAAGAATATTTCAATAATATTTCAACTGCTACAGAACACAGATGGAATTGAACATTTATTTATGTTTTTGTGCATTCCCAGCAACTATAATTCTGTTACAAAAATTGATGAAAGGCATAAACACACACACATGCACATATGCACCCCTTACTTTTCTTCACTTACTACCAGTTCCTTTAATCAACTTCTAATTTCCACTACCTACAGTCACCAGTCAGAATCTGATTACCTTTCCTCACTGGGAACAAGGGAGAGTTATTCCCACCATAGACTTTTATTTGCAAACAAGAGAATTCCCAGCTGGGCAACATTATGTAGGGTTCTCTATGTTGATTGGCAGCAGAAGTTTTTTCCTATGTGTCCCAGAAAGTGGCGGAACAAATGCGCTATGTAAAGAAGTTTTGCTATGATATAGAAAAATATTACAACCCTGCATAAACTTTTGCACACTTAATTCTGAGTTTTTTGGTGGACTCTTTAGGGTTTTCTATATATAATTACATGCCATCTGCAAACAGAAATAATTTTACTGCTTTCTAGTTGGATGGAATTTTTTTTCTTTTTCTAGCTTACTTATTCTGACTCAGTCTTTCAATACTATGTTGAATAGAAGTGGCATGAGTGGGCATTCTTCTCTTATCCCTGATGCTGGAGGAAAAGCTTTAAGTTTTTCACTGTTGAGTATGCTGTTAGCTGTAGGCTTGTCGCAAGGTTTCTATTATGACGAGGTAGACTCCATCTATAGCTAATATGTTGAGAATTTTTCTTTCATTAGAAAAGGTGTTTAATTTTGTCAAAAAACTTGTTCTGTATCTATTGAAACAATCATATGATTTTTATATTCCCTTAACATGGTGCATCATGTTTATTGGTATGCATATGTTGAACCATTCTTGCATCTCAGGGATGAATCCCACTTGATCATGGTGTATAATGCTTTTAATTTGCATTAAATTTGGTTTGCTATTGTTATTGAGAATTTTTCCATCTATATTGATCAGGGATGTTGGCATGTAATTTTCTTTTCTTTCAGTATTCTTATCTGGCTTTGGTATCAGAGCAAGCCTGGCCTCTTAAAATGAGTTTGGGAGTGTTCTCTACTCTTCAATTTTTTGGAAGAGTTTGAGAAGGACTGGCATTTTTCCTTAAATGTTTGGTAGAATTCACCAATGAAAACATCTAGACCTGGATTTTATTTTTTGGGAGGTTTTTGGTTACTGATTCAATATCCTTACTAGTAATTGGTTCAGAATATCTGTTTCTCCATGATTCAATATTGGTAACTTACATATTTTTAGAAATTTATCCATTTCCTCTAAGTTTCAGATTTTTTGGCATGTAGTAGTTCATAGTAATTTTTTATGATTCTTAGTAGTTTGCATCATGAGTAATAATTTTTTCTCTTTCATTTTCAATTTTTTTGAGTCTTCTCTCTTTTTTTTTTAGTTTAGCTAAATATATTTCAATTTTGTTTATCTTTTTAAAAACAGCTTTTAGTTTCATCGATCTTTACTCTGGTCTTTCTGGTCTCTATTTAATATAATTCTGCCCTGAACTTTGTTCTTTCTTCTACTAACTCTGGGCTTAGATTGTCCTTTTTCTTCCCTTTCCTAGCCATGTAAAGTTAGGTTGTTTATTTGAGATTTTTTTTATTTTATTAACATAGTGATTTGTTTAACTCTGAACTTCACTCATAACCACTTTTGTGACATCCCATAAATTTTGGTATATTGTGTTTCTATTTTCGTTTGTCACAAGATTTGCTTTGCTTGTTGCTTTCTTTATTGACTCATTGGTTGTTCAGTGAACCACCTTGGTGGCTCTTTGGAGCTAAGCAGAAGGTCACAGTCAGCACCTGGATGAGGGCTCATAAGAGGTGGACTCTCAGGTAGCAACTGGGGAAGTGTTCAGTCACACCTCTTCCAAAGGGAAGCTGAAAGATGGCAATTTTTGTCTATTCCCCTTGCACTGAGGTTTTGGGGGACAGACACAGTTAATGTTTCCACATCCATTAACAACTGCTCTGTTATAGAACACAAGCCCATGGGCAATCAGAGTTAGTAATTTGGGGTCCCATCCTTCTTGTGGCAACCATAAAAACTGAGGCTTTAAATGCATGGAAAAAATCTTTCTGAGAATGCTGGCTACTTGGTTTTATTGTTGGATCAAGCTGGAGGAAGAAGGTTGAGGAAGTGTCCACCACCTCTTTCAGGATCTCGGGAGGACTGTATTTAGCACTTAGATATATACTCATTATATAATTATATAGAGAAGCCAGGCCCCCAGACAGCAGCTTTTAAAATATGCAGTCAAATCCCTTCCTGGGAAAGACTAGGGGATAAGTATTTTTGCCTGCTCTTGCTACGGTAGGCTCTGGGGGGATAGCCTCACTGAGTGTTCATGTACTCATTAACGATTACTTCTTTGTTTTCTATAGACGCACGGTATTTATAAGGAGAAGCCCCACTGGCTCTCAGATCTGTGATTTGGGGACCCACTTCACAGGTAAAAGCCTTAAAAGTTGGGATACTCTACATTCGGTACAAAATTTCTGCTCCTCTGAGAAAAGCTAGAAGCTGGGGTTTTGCTACAATTGCATGGTGCTGTGCAGGGGTGGGGTCTATGGAAGACCCCTTCTTCCTTCTTCCTTCTTCCTTCTTCTGTGACTCAGCCTTACCAGCCCATTTCGATGTGGGTGTTGCTTAGTACCAATATGTAGAAGCTTCTCAACTAGTTTCTGGATTTCTCTCAAAGGAAATTGAAGTAGTAATCAAAAAACTTCAAACAAACAAAAGTCCTGCAATGGATGGCTTCGTGGGTGAATTTATCAAACATTTAAAGAGCATATACCTATTCCTCTCAAACAATTACAAAAAATTCAAGAAGAGGGAAGATTGCCAGGCTCATTTTACAAGGCCATCATTATCCTAATTCCAAAATCAGACAAGGACAGTACAGAAGAAAAGAAAATTATATGTCAATATCCCTGATGAATATAGATGTAAAAATCTTCAACAAAAGGTTAGCAAACTGAATTTAGCTATAAATTTAAAAGATCATACACCATGACCAAGTAGAATTTATACTAGGATGCAAGGTTAGTACAGTATCTGCAAATCAGTTAACATGATATACCACATAAAAAAATGAAGGATAAAAATCATGTGATCAGCCCTGACTGGTATGGCTCAGTGGACTGAGTACCATCCCGTGAACCAAAAGGTCACTGGTTCGATTTCCAATCAGGATATATGCCTGGGTTGTGTGCCAGGTGACCAGTAGGGGGCATGCAAGAAGCAACCACGCATTGACGTTTCTCTCCCTCTCTTTCTTCCTCCCTCCCCCTGTCTCTACAAATAAAATAAATAAATTTTTTTAAAAACCTTCACCTTTTAAAAAATCATACGATCCTATCAGTAGATAGAGAAAGAGCATTTGGTAAACCGCAGCAACCATTTATGATAAAAAAACAAAAAACAAACAAAAAAAACCCTCATCAAAGTGAGAAAAGAGGGAAAGTACCTCAATACAAAAATTGATATATATGACAAACCAACATCTAAACTCATAATCAATGAGGCAAAACTAAAAGTCTTTTCCTTAAGATGCGAAAAAAGACAGGTATGTCCACTTTCACTTTCACCACTCTTATTACTCAACATACTACTAGAAGTCCTAGCCACAGCAATCATGCAAGAAGAAATCAAAGGCATCTAAATTGGAAAGGAAGAAGTGAAAATGTCATTATTTACAGGTGACATGATACTGTATATAGAGAATCCTAATGATTCCACAAAAAAACTACTAGAACTGATAAATTCAGTAAAGTAGCGGGATACAAAATAAATATTCAGAAATAGGTTGCATTTTAATATACCAATAATAAATAATCAGAAAGGGAAACTGAGAAAACAATCTCATTTTCAATTTTGTAAAAAATATATCTAGGAATAAATTGAACCAAGAATATAAAAGACATGTACTCAGAAAATTATAAGACACTGAAGATATTGAAGAAGATACAATAAATGGAAGCATACAGAGTGCTCATGGGTAGGAAGAATTAACATTGTTAAAATGTCCTTATTACTCAAAGCAATCTATAGAGTGAAAGCAATTCTTATCAAGATACCAATAACATATATCAAAGAACTAGAACAAATTTTCCAAGAACGTATATAGAACAACACAAACCCCTGAATAGCCACAGCAATCTTGAAAAAAAAAAAGGACAAAGTTGGAGGAATCATGCTTCTTGATATCAAACTATGCTATAAGGATATAGTAATCAAAACAGCATGGCACTGGCATAAAAACAGACATAGAGAGCAATGGAACAGAATAGAGAGCCCAGAAATAAACTCACACCTATATGGTCAATTAATATTTGACAAAGGAGGGAAGGATATAAAATCAAGAAAGAGAACCTATTCAAAAATGATGCTGGGAAAATTGGATAGCTAGATGCAAGAAATGAAACTAGATTTCTTTTTATACCATATACAAGAATAAATTCAAATGGATTAAAGACTTAAATGTAAGACTCAAAACCATAAAACTCCTCAAAGAAAACATAGGCAGTAAAATCTCTAACATCTTTCACAGCAACATTTTTTCTGATCTATGTCCTTGGGCAAGGGAAACAAAAGAATGGGGCTATATCAACCTAATAAGTGTTGGCACAGCTAAAGAAATCATCAACAAAATGAAAAGGAAACCTGCTGTATGGGAGAACATATTTGCCAATGATATAGCTAAAGAGGGGTTGATATCTAAAACTTATAAAGAACTCATACAATTCAACATACCATACACACACCCCCCACACACACACAAATTGGCACAGGATGTGAATAGATAGCTCTCCAGAGGACACCCAGATGGCCAATAGACATATGAAAATATACTAATTGTCACTAAACATCAGAGAAATGAAAATTAAAACCACAATGAGACATAGCCTAATATCTGTCAGAATGGTAATTGTCAATAAATCAACAAACAGGTGTTGGTAAGGATGTAGAGTAAGTGAACTCTCATGCACTGTTGGTGGGAATGCAGATTGACACAACCAGTATGGAAAACCAGTATGGAGGTTCCTCCCAAATTAATAATGGAATTGTCTTTTGACACAGCAATTATATTTCTGGGTATATATCTGAAGAATCCCAAAGTGCTAATTCAAAAGTATATATGCACTCCTATGTTCATTGCTGCATTATTTACAATAACCTAGCTATGGAAGCTATCCAAGTGCCCATCAATAGATGAGTGGATAACTACATATATACAATGGCTTATTACCCATAAAAAAGAATAAAATCTTACCATCTGAGACAGCAGGTATGGTCCTAGAGAGTATTATGTTAAGTGAAATAAGTTAGTCAAGGAAAAGTAAACCTTTACCAGATTTAAAAATATAAGGTTAATATTGCTCCCTTCTGGTTTCATATTCAAACAAGAACACCTACTACAATGTCACACAGCACATTCTATGCCATGAAGCAGGGAGTCTGAAACTGAAAAACAATCTGTAATACTAAAGTCACGAAGGCATAGGAGGATAGTCTATTTCTATTAATATTTCACTTGCGGGAGGTATTGGGTCAGAGTTATAGAGACCTCTGTTAGTATTTGACTCACACGGACACATTATGAAGGCCTAACAATGAAGAGAAATATATGATACTGACATTATTGATATGTAATTTTATTACTAGATACTTTTTCTTTCCCTTTGTCACAGCTTTACTCCTTTTCATAAACACAAATCTTTTGCAGCTCAAATAAGGGTTTAACCCTATCTCCATCAGAATACTGAAGCCTCCAAGCTACAGGTGAGAAGGAAGCATTTCCAGAGATGGTTCGCCACAGCTGCCCCTACACCTGGCCTTAGTTCCTAGAAAAATCAGTGGAACATTTTCTGCAGGTTAACCTAGAGGCTATGACATAAATTCATCTCTGGAATATTAAATTGTTAGCGTTCACAAAGCCCTCAAAAATAGTAGAAAGAAAAACATATATTCAAGTATGGGTAAATTTTTAAAAATTCTAATAGACCTGTATCTGTCTAATACTGGTCTCTTATTTCCTGGAAATAAAGTCAAAATTTCTTCTTTTATCTTTAAATTTCTAGAAGGGAAAAACAGTAAAAATAATTCTAGGGTTATAGCTAAAGACTGTTTCTGAGGCTAACCTAGTAGGGATGAAGTATAATTACCAATATAAATACATCAGACTAGTTCTCGTTCATATTGTAAAATACATAAGTCAATCAAGCACTTCCGAATGTGTGTGTGTGTTATATGTTTTGCTACTCTAGGAACCTGGAACAGAATAAGCTTTGCCACTGGAAAACCTCCCCCCACACCAAGGGAGAGAAATTGTTGCAGAATTGTATTCAGGATTGTATTCCTGTGGCAACAATATCATTATCTGAAGATGGTTCTTATCCTAAAGTACTTTTCACTGCAGGCCTTCTTTAGGTTCATGGTATGCATTACATCCTATGCAATGTCAACTTATTTCTGAAGTCTAGGTTTCAAAATAGTCATCTGGAAGATGCTCAGATATTTACAACATACCAATCTCTTCACCCTCTCTCATTTCTCTCTCTCTCTTTCTCTGCTTCTCTCTCTTTCTCTGTCTCTCTCAAGTTGAAGAACTTTACTCTCAGAAGTCACTAGACAATATCTATCTTCAGCTTTTTCTTGTGGCTATAGGTAAGATTAATTACTACTAACAGGAAATACTACATCCAATGACTCTAATTACTGGGTGATACACTGTCAGATGTTCATTCTTCATTTCCATCTTTTTGAATAATTCATATAATAAAAAGCTTTGTGTGTATACTGCAATCATGTATTATTAGAACATATAGTCTACTTTATACTTGACATGCACTTAACTATTGAATTTTATTGCCATTATAAAGCCTAGATAATACATGGCCTGACCATGAAGATATAACCAGCTTCTATCAGCTAAAATTTATCTTTAATTTGGCAGTTGTGAGAGTGAAAGAGGAGCACTAACTCTACCTGTTCTGAGAAGTACTTCACATCATCAGTCTCAACAATGAGGAATTTATACACTTTCTATGATTTCCTAGTTTGTGTTTCAGTAAATGTCCAACATGGCAGTTCCTGGAACTCTTAGACCACATTTAGAATCTCTTGGCCAGGCAAAAGCTTGGACAGCGCTCATCGTGCAAACTCCAGGGTCAGGCAAGAAATAAAAGCAAAGGATAATTAATATTTAAAATAAATACTCAGTCCTGAATATCAGACTTCCCTTTGCTAACACCTATGATTTCACATAAGGGAATTCAAAATCACATTATGTTCACGTTGTAAAACTCAGGAGCACATAGCTGAGAGTGTGGATGCTGCCCAATGGCTCTGTCACGAAGTAACTCATGTGAAAACACTATTGTTTCTAGGGCTTTACTGATAATGTTTATTCTTCAGGGCAGTATACCTAAGTATATAAAATGACAGATAACACTGTGCCTTTAGGAACTCTAGAGGTCTCATTTACACAATAAGCAATCATTTGGAATCTCTCATCAACTCCTGTCTACACACAACTAAATCCAGAAGTATAAGAAGGAAGAATGAAAACAACAGAATCATATCTGTTTCCCAAACTCAGAGCAACAGAAACAGTGAAGTTTTGAGGAAGAAACAACAGCAGATTGTGTCATCAGTTACAATCTCTCTCTGAACAATAGGGTTGTGAATGAAACTGAGCAGAATATTATGCTCTGCTGGTGCTAAGAAAATGCATAAGAAATAGAAGAATTCAGACATTGCAGTAACTGAAATGTCTATATGATAGCTTCAGTGTTCTGTATGTAATTTTATCTGCCATAAAGTAATAATAAATATTAACCTCTATGATAATCAGTGAAATCCATGATCTCATCAGCTTTTTTTTCACAAAATAATTATGAAAACAGAAAAATCTGCTGACTTTGGTATAACAACAACTACATGTTTATGAGAGTTATTCATATACTGTTTAGCACAGATTTCTTGTAAAATATGTATAAACAGAAATAATTTCCTAAGTATCATTTTACATAGTAAAATCAAGAAAAAATATAAAAGAATGCAGTATAACTATTAAAATTATTTAAAGACTTAGAAAATATAAATATGAAATAAAATAAGATGGTAATAATTCAATTTTACTTCTTTTAGGTATTATCCAAGGGAAAACACTTTTAGCTATTTAGGATATTCTAGACAGTCAACGGTGTGTTTTTTGTGGAAAAATAACCAACTGCACCCTTTAAATGTTGGAGATTAGCAACATTTGGTAGCCAGACAGACAGTTGCAAGATGCCCAAATTGGGACAGTAGGGTCACATACATTATTGAGTACATTCTGATTTTTGTATATTTATCATTCTTCTCACATATTTTCTATATTATTTTAATATGTTTAAACTTGCACAATTCCAAAGTTTATCCGGTGGGAGAATACTATGCATCTTCAAAAAAAAATTATAGAATATACCTACAGACCAAATCCACTGATTCCAAAGTCATCACAAACAGCACATTACAGGAGATATAATCATTATTGGGATCTGACTAGAAGACAGAACATTCATTCTATCACCAATTCCAAGAACCATCTAGTGATCTTGGTGAAATCTCTTAATCTGGGTTTTAGCATTTAATCTCTAATACATAGATAGGATTAACTTCTCAATTGGTCATTTATTGTTTGGGGTTATCCACATTTTAATTCCTTGATAGTAAGAATTTTGTGTTTTGGTAGAAAGGAAACAATCTTTATTTCATACTTCCCAGGGGCAGTACTGACACCCTTCCAACCCTGAGTGCCTTCCCCACCTAGTAGGAGACACAGAACTCAACCCTGGTCCTTCAGTGCCTTCCACTCAGTGGGCTGAAGCAATTATTTCAAGTGTGGACATATGACCCAAGACAGTCTGGACAGAGGCAATCTCATGAACTTTGCTGACATCATTCAAAATAAAGCACTTACTTTCCGTAGGATTTCTAGACAGTAGAATTTTAAAATAAAACTTTTACAAAAATATAATTTTTTTCACTGTTTTTGTCTTCACCCAAGGATATTTTTTCATTGTTTTAAGAAAGAGAGGAAAGGGGAGAAGAAGGAAGAGAGAGGGAGACATCGTTGTGAAAGAGAAACATCTATTGGTTGTCTCCTGTACACACCCGGACTGGGGATGGTTCGCACCTAGATGGGGGATTGAACCATGAACCTAGGTATGTGCTGTGACAGGGAATCGAGCCCACAACCTTTCAGTTACAAGACGAAACTCCAACCAACTGAGTCACACTGGCAAAGACAACAATATCTAACTTTTTAATCAGGTGAGCAAACTTGAACAGATGGCAACAAAAAGAAAGGCAAACTACAAAATGGAAAGTAATAATGTTCTGATGTTGTCATTTGAGATCCTGAATCATTACTGACTGGAATGAGCTACATCCACCATCACTGAAAACTCTGGAGTTACAGAAATCCTAAAATTCCAATTTAAAAAATAAAATTTAGCCCTGGCTAGTGTGGCTCAGTGGGTTGAGTGCTGAACTGTGAACCAAAGGGTGATAGGTTAAATTCCCAGTCAGGGCACATGCCTGGGTTCCAGACCAGGTCCCCAGTAGGGGGCTCGCGAGAGGCAACCACAGATTGATGTTTCCATCTCTTTCTCCCTTCCCCTCTCTCCAAAATAAATAAATAAATGAATGAATAAATAAATAAATAAATAAATGTTTTTTTTTAATGAAATTTAAATTGATATTTTATCATTCACAGCCGTTGAGATCCCTAAATACCAGAGTCTCAAGTAGAAGTATACACAGAGATTATACTATTCATATAATCTGAATAAATCAATTCCATTACTATACACTGTTTAGGTCTTTGGAAAAGATATACTATTACTAGCTAACTCACAATTCATACAGTTAATCAAAATGCTGTGTGACAGACATGAAGTTCTCTCTGCATTCTAAATCAATGCATGTTAAATTGATTTTATTTGTATATTTTTATGTTTGACCTTATAATAAATTACCTTGTCTAAGTCATTTCACTCTTTGAGTCAATAACCATCCTAATGTAATCCGGTTTCTAATACCAGTTTTCTAGATAACTAATAAAGCTTAGCAATTTTCTTTTAATTTTTAATTTACTTTCTAAACTAATTCATATGCAAATTGTTCTCACTTCTTATAAATATTTGACTTTATTCTCTGTTGGAAATCTTTTATGTGTTCAAGCAGTTAGTCTTTGTGTGTCAATTTTCTTTAGTCTGAATTCAGATCTACATCCTACAAGGATTCAAGTTCATCGTAGAAACAAAGAGTTAGGAATTTTTTTTTCCATTGGCTTTGCATTGGCTAAATATAAACAGGTTTCTAAGATGAAAGGATATGACTTGAAGGAGCTAAAGATATGATAAAAAAGGGAAGAATTAGATAAATGGATAGTTAAGGACAGTAAAAAAAGTATGTAGGAGCTGTTTTAAGAAGTAAATAGAAGATTCAAAAATAGAAAAAATCAAAGAATGTTCCATTGGCATTGAGGCACAAATTGAAATTATCCATTCAAATATCCTTCAAATAGCCCCACCATCTTAGTTAATAGCTTATGTAACGTGTGAAGAGTAAAACAAATTAAAATGGTTAAGCCCCCTGTATTGAGGAGTCCTTTCCTGAGGACGAGGCATGGGTCTCTAAATAAGAGGGGCCATGTGATATCCAACAACTGAGAGTGTGGCCAATCCAAATTAGTTTTGGGAAATCTAAAAATAAGCACCGATAGTACAGCATCTTAAGTAAAGGTAGCTAAAACAAAAGGTATCAGAGAGATGCCAGGGGCTAAAACTAAGCAAGCACAAAGGAATCATCTTACTAATGAGCAGAGAGCTTTGGCATAAACCCAGGGGAGTCTCCCCTTCACTCCACCTCAACCAGCTCCTTATCCCAAAGGTCAGGAAGTCCAGTTACTGAAGCAACAGCAGCAATACAAGAAGTTTTACAGAAAATTTATCATAGCGAGACACTAGAAGTGACAAAGATTAAAAAAGACCCAGTATCTAGACCACATCAATCTCTATACTTTAAGAAGTTATAAGCAGTGAAAATAGGTTTCTTTATCTTGCAGCCAGAGGTGCTGAATAAATACACCCAAGTGATAAAAGTAATAAGGTAGCATAATTAGTTATGTAAACACTCTAATTAGTTAAAAGTTCCTATGAACATATGGCAAACTTACTGAAAGAATTGCCTCTTGAAAAGCGTAAGACAAATATACGGAGAAGTTGTGAATGAATGCCAAGTTGGCTTGTAATGCTATAGCCTGGGCTTTCATCAGTGAAGGTTATAAGAAATAACACATAAATGTATAATAGGTTTGATATAAAATATTTTATGATTCTCTTTGATATCATAAATATTATTTGATATGCCATCACTCAGTGTTACTTACATGAGGCCCCATGAAGAAATTAGTGTAAAGTAAACTATAATCTACATAGAAGAGCCTGTGTGGTCTTATCAATTCTGATCGGATAGAAGTTCCCTCTAAGGGATGTTCTGCTAGGAGGGATGGCGAGGACCTTAAGTAATGTAAGTCAGAATACTGATATTCCTCTTTTATCGTTTATATGTTTTAGGTCCTCTTTTTTGTGACCTTGGTTTACTAGGTCTATGTATATTTTAATAGCCTTCTTTTAATTATATTATTATAAATATATCTACTGTGTTTTAGGTAGAGATGAGACATAAACCAATATATAATATTTGATGATACCAAATGACTACAGTGAGATAAACATTGAATAGGACATTTTTTCCCTAAATAGTACAGGCATGTCTTTCCATAAACATTGCTGCATTTTACAGGTTTCCTTCTTTGCCTTTTACTATACATTAAAAGTAGTATTTCTATACTGATTTTTATTTATATTTTGAATTGCATCAAAAGGATATAGATGAAATCTGTTATCTAAAAACAAAACAATGAGAAAAATACTGTGACAACAACCATTAATGAAGCATGAAGTAACATATTATAATTATTTTTCCATGTTTTAATGTCTCATTTTGTCATCACAAATATTTTTGTAGTAAGAACCAAATAACCTACCCACTCGGGTTTCACTATTTTCCTATTTCATTAAGCTTTGGATGGGAAATAGATTTATTTATCCCACAAATATGTATGCAGTTTTTACCATATGTTATGCATGTTGCTAGAGTCAGATAATAACCCATTTAATTTGATGAATGGCTGTGGACTCATCTAAATTTTTCACAATTTAATTAGGATAGGAAAGTGAAATGTCCTAAGAGTTAGAAAGACAAAATTCTCACCCAATATTGGTAATTTCATAAGAAAATAAAATAGAACTTTCCTGCATATCCTATATACTTCATACTATTCTCATGAAAATAAAATGGGAGAATGTATCTGAACAATAAAAAATTCTAGAGAAATTAATATTATCTTAATAGAAAAAAAAAGAGTAAAGACAGATATCAGTATTTTTTCCTATCTGTTAGCAAACAATTCTTCAATCAAATAATTTTAGGTTGTAAATAAAATGTACATCTTTGTTACAAGACTATTATAATTTTAACATTATTATTAACTCTGAATTCTGAACTATTATAACTAAATTTATATTGAAATTTTCCACAATTGAGCATTTTAATATATAATGGCTGTATTTTGTTTAACGATTAATGTTTTGTGACCACCAAATCATCCAGAATCATCTAAAAATAATTATATCATACTTTCTAAAATATGTTGTAAAAGGAAAAAAAATACACTGGCCTTCACCTTGCTTTTTTTTTCAGTTGAACATTAGATAGATGCTGGTATATCATAGTCACTGATACTATCAATAATAAATCACTAGCTATCATTGGCCTCCAAAACCCTAGTTTAAACTGAAATACATGAACATGTAGAGCAACACCAAAAGTGGAAACTGTAGCCATTTACCTACTTTCTTGATGCTCTTCTGTTTATCATTAAGTTTGATGCTCATATTCAGACTTGTTCCACTATACTGTGTTTGGTAATGAAAGAAGATTAGACTTTGTTCAAGATGCTGGGTACACACACACACACACAATCATGATTAATCAAAATGTTAATTTTGGCTACTATATCAAACTATAAGAAGAAAATGGTACCTCTTTCTCCAAAAGGAAGCTAACGTGCTATAAGAGCTATAAACAATCCATTATTTCATCAGAGACATGTGTTGAAGTGAGCCTGCACTGCAGAAGTGTTAAGAAAAAATTTTAATAGCATTTATTGAGAATTAAATAGCAGGGCTTTCTGTTGGGGAGCACACACCACACTTTCAAATTCAGCCTTGAGATAGTGCAGGCAAGCATTGTCTTACAGCACTGGCTTCATAGAGTCAAGTGTCCAAGCTGAAGACGGAAAAATACTATTCTTTTGGAAACTCATTCTGAAATCAAACAGAGCTGGGTCACTTACTATAATTCTTTCAGTAATGTGAGTTTTATAATTAACCTTAACTTTAAAAAAGTTTCTAGACTCTCAACTCTTGTTTGTCTAGATTAATGTTTTTCTCAGTATTCAAAAAAAATTTAGTAAAAGAATAAACAAATCTAGTGAAGTCTGGGTAGTACATTTTCTATTGCCTCAGACATTTTATTTTTCCTGAGGCTCTAATTCTCAGTACTATGAGTGATGAGTTCCCACATTTTTAGATGACACCTCTTCAAGGTTTATTAAGAAGTATCAAAAAATAGTCCAGATATACTGTGCAGTAGAATAAAAGAGCAGAAATTCATTGAGAAAAAATAATTCTTCAAAGGAATCAGTGAGAGTTGAAAGCACAGGGTCATACTGCCTCATCTGCTTCAAGTCAGGTAAAGTGAACATCAAGAGAATTCCTTGAACAGACTTTGACAGTGGTGGTAATGTAGGGTTGGCTTGATTTCCAGAGAGGAGACCAGAATAACCTTTCTAGCTAAACATTTGCTAGTCTGTAGAAACAGATCTGACCCCGTTATGACATCATCACTAAGCACGATAAACAGATGTTTGGTGAAGTTGATATCCTCCAGAGTTTGGTCAGGACATGGAAATTTGGATGTAATTCTCCTCTGAGATATAGAGGAAAGCAGTTGACTATAGCTACCCATAGAACAGGACAAGGAAAGAGGAGAATGATGAGTGTGAACTGTGTTTCCTGAGCTATTGGGGCAATAATGAATGAATTCCTGTGGCATTTGCTCTTTGATATGTGTGTGTATCTTCTAGCGGTTTGACCTGGAATATCTGCCTTCTAGGTCCAGATATTGCAGAAGAAAGGCTGAAGGGTGGGAGTTTGGGAAGACATATGAAGAGTTATTTGAGTAGAATATTACCTACAGCATGTAATATTTCAGTGCAGCCATCCCCAAGGAAGGATCTTGAAATTACATGAAAAAAGCTTCATACAAGAGATAACCAGAATCTGAACATGCTCCATATAAAGCTAGATAACGTCAGAACCAAGTAAAGAGGAATTTGACTTGCTACCTAATTCACCCCCACTGCTTTCCCTGCCCCGATCCCACAGAAGCCAGAACAACAAAGGGGGGTTATGTATAATGAGGCGAGAAAAAAGAACAGATCATATTCCCTCTCTTACTGCCATTCTGAGAATTCTAAGGGTGACCTAAATTACAAGGCGTGTTAATGTTGAATTGAATGAGAGGTTAACATGTCAATTAAAATATATTAGGACTTCTGAATAACTGAAATGAAACTCTTCTAATAGCTGAAAATGAATAGAAATTTAAGGGAATGTGCTTGAGACTTTGAAAAAGAATAGGGAAGAGAAATTTAGGAAAATGGGCTTGCTGTCCATGGCGGAAACAAAAAAAAGCTATTTCCATACTGTATCCTACTGAGAATACATACTTTGTCTCTTGATTACTTGGACTGCAACATGGTTTTAAACCATTGACATGGATCAGGTATTTCCAGTCCCATCCGCAGACCAGGGTCAGTCACTTATAACATTTTTGCTTTTCCATAAAGAAAGAATAAAAATGAGAAAAATGTAGCAAATTTATTCAATTTTTAATTTATTTAACTTAAGTGACAATGCTTTGTGGTAAAATTATGTACTCTATATTTAAAATATCTATCATGCTTAAAAATACAGGAAGGAGAGTGGCTGTATTTTTCTTTGATTGTTCTTTCTTGGAAAAAAATTAAAGGTTGTCCATCCTGTGTCCACGCTCATACTATTTTTTCACCATCCATATACTCCAGTGACCTAGGACATGTATTTAATCTGAAATCACCTAGTTAAACATTTTTTCTTTCATTCTGACTACACTGACTTAAAAATAACTTTTAAAAAAATTTAGTTTCATGAAATTAAAAAAATAGTAATGGCTTTATTTTGAGAATTTCTATGGTAAGATAAATGAGTTATTTAACATCTAGCAGATGATTCTGAAATTTTTATCTCATCCTGCCTTGAACTGTCCTTCACTGAATTGGTCTGCTTTACCATTAGACTGTCTAATATTTCTCTCTTCACTTCTGAAGAAGCAAGTGAAGAGGACAATGTATTGTACTGTATTTGGAGTGGTTACTGCAGGAAAATATTTTGCCTCAAGGAAAAATTCTTACTAAAAATGCCTACATCTTTGTCCTATTGCCCATTTCATTATTTCCATACACAAAGATATTTTCATTCTTTGAATGTGCATAGAGCTATTCAAGCCATGTAGCTAATCATTTTAGACTGAGAAAATAAAATCAAACAGAGTCGAATGAGTCATTTTCAAGAATAAGTTCAAAATAGCTACTCTCCTCATCTTTGTTTCCAGCGGCAATTTTACTTCACAACAGTGATTTCTGCCAAAGTAACATGTTAGGGTGGGCTGTGGAGGAAGTGGAGGGAACTCAAAAGGCAATTTTGAATTGAATTGAATTCTGCTAATGCATACTCTTTAATCAAATCCAGTCTCATTAGTACATTATGTGCCTTGTTTCATGTATTTTTCTAAATTGGAATTCTCTTTTTCCACCTAACAATGACCTTTAACACCAATAAGTAGTTCCTACCCAATCTCAGTGGTCAGCTCAAAACACCTGCCTAAAAGCTTTTCTTGATCAGTGCAGTTTTCACTGATTTTCTACTTCCCTTTACCCCACTGTGCAGTCTGTCATATAAAGACCTGTACCTAATCATTTGTGGTTGTGTTTTTTGGGATAATCTCAAACACAGGGGAATCCAAAACTTTCATTTTACTTTAATCTCTATGAGGCACTTTAGGGATTCGGACCTGGGCTTTAGAGTCAGTCCGCATGGATTTGGATTCCACCGTATTGCCACATATTGCCATGTGCTGGGGTGGTAAATCGTAAAGAATATTTAACAGAGGGCTCGGTGCACAGGAAGTGTGCAATAAATGCTGCTTGTTGCTGCTGCTGCTGCTGCTGCTGCAGCTGTTACTGTTAAATAGTTTCCATGCAGTTAAGATTAATAGCAATGATCATTTGCTAGAAACTTCCTAGGTAATTGTTACTTTTATTACAACTGTTAAGAATTCTTTAATTCATTCCATCTTTACCTTCTACCAGCACTACTGGTGTTTCCACACATTTATACTTTTGAAAATTGGGCCCAGTTTTTATTAATCTAGCCCCAGCGGTATGGAGCTCTCTGGGCTGTCTTTACTCCACCCATTCAAAAAATTTATAAATTTGCACTACATATTTTTATGTGCATATGTATTTTAGACCTGTATGTCTGGTGTTTAATATGAACTCCTTAAAAGTGGGTATGAGAAGACCATGTTGACTGTGCTTGCTTAATTAATGACTTTCAAAAGTTTTTAAAAAAGAAGAGCAATGACAAATCTCAGTAAGAAAATGATAGTTAATGCATAATTAAATTCCAATATTAGCATAGCCTACTCAGCCGTAGGATGGAGCACCTATCTCCATACTGTTCTTTTCTATAAAAAGGACTCATTTATCTTTTCAACAGTAAAATGAGCTCTTGATTGTAATTACCAGGTTTAAAAAAAAAACATCATTTTTCAATAAAAATCTGTTAAAGTTTGTAAATTCTGAACAATAACAAACAGCTAATGCAATTTATGTCAAGTTGAACATTAAATATAAACTCTCAAGGACAATATAGTCTTTTTAAGGATTCAGAGTCCTTTAGATGGGAGACACACAAAATAAAACCAAATCAGGTCCCGTTTTCTCAGCTTGATAATCTCCTCCTGGTGATCAGAGTATCCTTTATCTAACTTCCTTCATCCTTTCAAATAGATTTTCTCATTTTACCAGGGATAATGCAACTATCTATTCTGGAGCTCAAACTAATGTTCTGAAATAAGAATGAAGGAAAACAACACATACACAGATACCTCTTTCTCTTTTAGCATGTGTGGTTTGAGAGAACAGAAGGCTTACAGTGTGGGAGATGATTTTCCTCTTACTTCCATGCATCATTTGCCATACGAGCCCTGCTAGATGGTTTCCAGGATGAGGGTGGAACCCACTGGCTGTGACACAAGGCAGCCATCCTTCTCCAGTGGACTCCTCGTAAGCTGCGTGAAACTATCAGGCACCTGCTGTCAGGAGCAGATGCTCTTAAGGTTAGTAAACATAAGGCTAAAGTACAGAGTGACTGGTCCTGCCTTCTTTTGGAGGAAGTGCATTTCTTTTTCTGTTTTCAGAAATAGTGCAGGTCCACTGAATACATACAAAGCAATCTTGTCTGTAAGTATGATGGCATATAGAGTATTATTTTTTAAGGTAATGTCACCAGTTGATTTCATTGGAATATCTAAAAAATTTTCTCAGTGATTATTTTGTTTCTACATAATTTTAAATATTTATCAATGAATTTTCAGTTCAATATTAACATATTTCTGTCATCACATCTTAGATCTTGGGTTTTAAAAGGAAGAACATACACAGTGGGCAATATCAGTAGCATAATATCACCTTTCCTGTGAAACATAACAGTTAGGTTATTATCTTAAAACTGTATCAGAGGTAGATTTCAATTTACCCAAAACAAAACAGACTTCATGTACATCAGGTCTTGCAGACAAGTAAGTCCTCCCACCAAATTAGACACACCTACAAACCATATAAATTGTTTGTTTTAATAGACTAATTCAAATATATATTTAAAATCCTCTACTTCATATAGATATTAATGCTAGGTTCAAAATAAAAACACATAGTACTTATATTTGAAGAGCACAACTATTATTATACATGAATATTTTTGCCAGAAAACATGAAATTCAGTTGGAACAGAAGCCCAAAATTATAAACATTACTTAAAAAATACAAAATGTACATTATCTAATCTTAGCACAGTACTAAGTTTTTATTGTTATTTTCTCTCTTTCTTGTGTTTCAGAAGCTGAGCTTTGACATGAATATTCATGAAGAGCTTTTCTGGAATCTAATTGGCACTATCTGAATCTTACTAATAAAAAATAAATTTTAATTTAAGTAATATTAGATACTTAAAAAATGTGGCTTATTAAAAAAAAACTGTGATTGCTGTGACTAGCCCAGGCCTCATCTAAGAGTATATCAAATTCTGTCTATCTCACAGACTTAAATGCTATTCCACCAACATTCATGTATTTACCAAACTTTTATAAAGCTCCTCTGTGTTTCAGGTTGCATGACTGTGGACTCATGACACAAAAATAAATACTACATTTGTTATTGTCAGAGCCCAGACGTTCAGCTAGGGTAGGTTTCAGTGGTGAGAGGCCCAAGCAAAAGAAAGCATGAGGAGTCGACGTGGGAGCAGCACTCAGGCTGCAAAGCAAGCAAGCACTTTATTGCTGGCACTGCTGGCACCGCTGGCACTGCTGGCACCACCTGTTGCTGGTTACAGGGGTTTTTATACAAGTTTAGACAGTAGTGGGATTAGGTCAGAACTTAGATCATTGGGGACTACAGCACATGTGTACAATCACATAGGCGTGGGCTGCCTGCCCAAACTGATCTTCAAGGCTACACTGAGTTCTGGGTCGCCTGCCCTAGAAAGACCCTCAGGGGTCTGCACGCTCCAGGGCCCCCACAGTTATCATGAAAGAAATCCAGACTAGTGAGAGCAATAACCATGTATTGATAATTGTAATATATTTTAGTAATGCTACATACAGAGGTACATGTTTGCAACGATGGCTGAAAGGAGGTACAATTTATCTGTGGATAGAGTTAAACTGGTCTTCAGTAAATAATCA